>WUQG02010893.1:0-32449 GCA_011317285.2 Androctonus mauritanicus
ATGACGTTTATGTAAATAAATAGTCTTAATATTTTTCGTTTTAATAGTTCGTATGTCATCATTTTAAAAATGAATAAGCAATTTTACTTTTCTTGGACATTTTTCTTGCATGTTTATACTGTGTATGAATAGTCTAGTTTTTTTTTTTTTTTATTGGGATAGTAACGGATACCGTAACAAAGAAGAGCAGTTTATATCGAAGCTACTTTAACCTGTTTTTTTGTACTTTTACAGAAGAAACTTTTCGATCAGACCTTTATTTACCGAAGCATCAGAGTACTTTTGTCCGTGTTGTGTGCTCTTCTGCTACTGACCGTTATTGTATTATTTTTTTATAGATGACTTTTTTACGTCGTTCGACTGTATAAAGCGATCTCTCCTTCCATCTAACATTCACGTCTGGAACACGCGATCTCTACTAAAGTTTATGAAATTTTTTTTATCCTGTTTATTTTCGAGACTTTTACAATATTTTTGTGAAAGAGAAAAGTAATAAAAGCAAACTAAAAGGTCAGTTTACATATGCAAATATCTTCAGAAACTTTCGTTCGGATTCTTTCTTTAATATATAAAATGCTGACAATGCAAAATTTTTGGAGATGATAACAAAATAAATTCACAAATATTAAGCCATTAATCTGTTTTTTTTTTTTTTTTTAAATTTTTCTTTTAATGCTTTGTATTGCCATTTAAAACGAGAGAGAGAAAAAAAGGAAGAAAATATTGGAAAGAAACACGGTCGTGAATAAATATAGAAAAAAGTTTTCGCAAGAAAACACGAACTAGATAAAAAAAAATAATAATAATAAACCATGTAATCAAGTTAGTTACTCAGCTTCTTTATAGAAGTAAATAAAAATTAGATCGGATATCTCGATAATTACAATCAATCCTATTTGTAATAAAACACAAATATAATCTTTTAGCATACATCGTCAATCGAGTAATTGGATACAGCAAGTTTAATTTGATGAACATTATTAGTTAACAAAACTGTAAACAGGAACGGTGTTGATACTCCAACCAGTCAAAAAAAAAAAAATTATATATATAAAAGAAAAATAAAATATTTAATTGAATAATTTAAATGCCGAATGATAATTGCTAAAAGCAGAGATTCCACTGGGATGCTTCCGTTCTGTGATCCACATTTACACAGTTTTCCTTTCATTTAATTAAATAATTACAATGTTAATTCCGATGATAGTCATTGATTATTTTGGCCGATAAACAGAATCAAACGCAGTGTAATTGTTACCGATTCAAAGAAAAATAAATCGAAATTTTCTATTTTTAGCCTTTTTATCCTTTTGGAAATTCTTAATGCACGGTATATCTAACGTTGTATAATATTAGATAAACCGACTTTGTGTTGTGGTGAAAAATGATTCGATACCTTTCCAATATTCTTTCGAAAATGGGATATTCTATCATCAAAACTATCGTATTCTGCAAATCTTTAATCCTGACAGGTTAAAAAATTGTATTTTCCTATTCTTGGAAATTGCTTTTATATATATATGTTGTATATAAAAGTCAAACGGTAGAAAAAAAAATTAAACATGCAGCGAAAAACGTTAAATTATATACAGTATGTATCGTGTGGTGTGCGGAGTTGGCTTAATCCCGTTTTTTTCATCCATCCATCCATCAATGATCTGATCTAGTCATCTGCAAAACTTTATTTTCTCCTTCCCGTTTCTGAGAAAAAGGGAACTATCGCTGCACTTCTTCCAATTCCACTTATCTTCATTGTAAGAGGATGGACCACTTCATGTCTTTCCCAGCTGACATCCTATTGGATGATGTTTAAAACGGAGAATTGATAGTTCCCTTTCATGTCCTCTTTCCAATTTATACTTAAGTCGTATATATATTTTACCGCTCTTAAGATCTTATCACAGAATTATTTAATAATATTGGTTGCAGAAACAAGTTTATTTTTTAGCTATATACCCATTTCGTCTCACTCTGGTGAAAATTGCTAAAGTCTTTCGAATGTTATTTCGTTTCCTCCATAATATTCGATCGCAGCGCCTTATTGTGTCAAATAAAAGCACGATTATATTCTAAATGACACTAATTTAAAACATTCCTCTTAAAAAAAAAAAAAAAATCATTCTAGAATAAAATTTGTAGGGTTTGTTATGCTAATAAAATTATTACTTTTTAAATAATTGATTAAATTTCGCATAAGAGATTCAATAATATAGCTTAGAAACTCTTGTAGGAACAAAAATTTCTTCAATTGTAATGAGATCATTAAAATCTCGTTAAAGTTTTTAAAAACAAACTACGTTTTGTTTCGACTTAAATTTTAAGAGAAAGAAACCAGGGAAACGTAAAAAGAGGCAATTATTTTCATGATTAATGAACATCCTGCATATTTTAAATTACTTCGGGGCTTGATATTTCGACTTTGCTGCATTTTTGCGAAGTACCGGACGCTTAATTTATTAAAGATCATGAGTGGAAATTTAAAATAATAAACTGGAAAGCACTTAAAATCAATTTGCAACGAATTTTATAACTAACTAATTAATGGACTTAAGGCGATCACGTGATTAGCCTGGCTGCCCTTGAAAAGGTTCTGGCTAGTCGCCTGGGTAACCGGTGTCCTTGTTCGGATAAACAACTAACAATCACCATGGCGACAACTTAGTTATCAGATTATCTGATGAGAAACTGGCTTAAAATGAACAAAGGAACAAATAATTATGAATTAATCATTGGAATGAATGAATAGCTTAACTAATCGACGAGAAAAATTCTCAATCAAGCTTATTAATCATTTATTATTATTATTATTTAAACAAAATTTAAAAATATTCGTTTTAAGGGATTAAAATATGCAATAAATTTAAATTAATCGTGAATAATAAATCCAATCGCCCACAGGAACGTTTTCTAATTTCGAAAATTACCAATAAGAGTTAACGTAAATTGCTCAAATTCAAAATTTTAAATAATCACTTCTGATTGGTCGATAAAAGTAATTTAAAATATAAGACTTTTAGATGTCTTTAATGAAGTCATCTACATTTAAAAATGCTATACAGATTTATTAAAATTACACATATCAATATTGATTGGTTTTTAGTTCGCTTGTTGGAAAACCTGTTATGATTATTACGTAACAATAGCTTATGACGTACTTAAGCAGTTTGAAATTTTTTTTTTCAATTAATACTTCTAATTATTCAATCGTATCGATAAAAAAAACCGCATCTCCGTTAGTGGTATTCTTAAATATTTTTATTTTTATTTTTTTAATTTCGAATTATTATTTTAATTAATTGAAAATGCCAACTGGTTGTAAATTAATTAAAATATTTAAATTCTTATTCCCGTCTAGCGAAGAAGTAATAAATTTAAAACGTACGTAAACGCTTCTAATTACAGAATTGATTTACCTTTTGAAAATTATTCTGATTAATTGATTGAATAAATAAAGATTTATCAAATTTAAATATATCTAATATATATATATATACATCGATAAAAGTAAACTACAAATTAGATTAAGTTATACTTAAGCATAAATCTCTGTCATCTGATCGACATTTATCGTTTTATCTTAAACTTCTTCATCAATCAAGTTGAGAGATAATTTTTTTTTTTTTTTTTTTTGGCAATTCTCATCGTGGCTTTTGAATTTAAATTAATTCCTTAAGGGAAAATGTTTATCATAAGTTTGTACCCGATAACTATTTTTTAATTTTTTATTTTAATTAGTTTTAGCAAGTTTCATATAAGTTATGAAAACGCCATTACACAAGTAAAACTAGTCTGATGACGTATGATTTAATTAAACTTCGAGTCGTAATTAGTAAACTTAATGGCTTTTTTTTATCTCAGTTTTATTTAAAATATCATAAATTCTTTACGGAAATGACGATGATAACGATCATAAATAGTTTTTCTTATTGGTGAGCGATAATTGTTACGTCATCGATAATTATTACGCACTAGACGATTTTTGAAATTGACCAATAAGAGGTCATCAAACCTGCCTAAGTTTTATCTATTAATATTGTATTACTGTATCTGTGAGCTTAAATTTATAAAATGGAGCCAAAAAGAGGAATTATTTTTTGATTCTTTCTCCTGTTAACTATCTGTTTTCGGAAAGAAAATATTCGTTTGTACAGATTTTTAAATTACAGAAGTCTTAGTAATAATGGCAGAAATAAGTTATATTTTTGCCTCAACAATGTTGCTACTTATGGGATATTTTTTTAATGATTTATCTGATAATCTTTAATGTCTTTAAACGCGTTAAATATTAGTAAGATCTTGCGGGATAAATGTTTTAATGGATAACTGTCAAGTGCACGCATAAAAAAAATATATTTATGCCCTAAGTAAGTAAAAATACAAAAAATAAAGAAAATAGACCAAACAAACGATCACATTAACGCTTTTTTTTCAAAAATCGGGTTTAAATTTAAAGAAAACTATACTGTATTCGCATCCTATTCATTGGAGGTCATTTAAGATTTTCTAGAAATCTTTCTCTTTGTGTAAAGTCTCGCTACCCGCGGAGAGTTGAACCTAAACTTGGATCAATAGAAAAACTAATAAAACTTTTACAGTTCTCTATATATACACTCTAGCAGAGTATGCCCGTTTGATTAATAAAAAAAAGTTCTGAAAGAAATTGATGCGGGTTCTTATTCACCTTTAAAGTGCTTCATTAAGATACAAGAAAGGAATCGTTTCTTTTCATGTATCTTAATGAAGCTCTTAAATAAAAAAAATATAAAGATTTTTACTTAAGTTTTGAAATTACTATTTAAGATCATTACAAGCTCGTAATTAAAAAAAAAAATTATAAACTCTACGTGTCCTTGTACTATCAAGTCACGCAATAATTATAACATGTCGCATTGATTTCTCTCTTGTCTATATAAATAATGCTTTCATTAATCTGAAAGGCAAATTTAATTATTAAAGAAACATTTTTCTTTTTTATAAAAATTATTTTTAGTAATATTTTATGTTTACTTTCAAACTAACTAAATTAATTTTTTGACAAACATTCGATCTTAAGAAGAAACTGAATTAAAAAATGTGGTTTTTTGTTTTTGTTAAACATCAACTTCTACTTTGCAAACTCATCTGATTGGATTGAAACAAGTAGAGTATTTAATGATAAAAACAAAGAATTCTTGAAGAAATAATTGCCTACCTTGCGAGCGTATCTTCTGTTTTGTAATGATTAAAAATAGGGATTAATAATCATTAAAATCATCTTCACTGGCATGACCTCTATGTTCAGTGTTATAAAAAATCTATCAAATAGTTATTATGGAAACCTAAGAAGTTTGAAGGTCTGCCATTTTTAAACAGGTGAAGCTGCATGAATAATTAATTAATCTTGTTTCAAATTCGATTTTAATAGACGCAGACTTTAAAATTACAGAAGTTTTAGTAATAATGGCAGAAACACGCTATATTTTCGCCTTTTTCACCTGCTGATCTGCTAGATTCCATAAAATCCAATCTGAACAGTTCAAAAGTTATTAGTGAAAAACTCGCGCCATTTTTAAATAATCCGATATAAAGATTTAATTCAAGCATCATCGATGAACATTATCTTCTTACTAAATTTTATAAAAATCCAATAATTAGTTCAATATATATTAAGGTCAAACTTGAACGCCCGCCATTTTTAAATGATTGATGCTAGAGACCTAAATGATGCGACTTTTAGTGGCTGAACAATACCGAATTTCTTCAAAATCTACTAATCAGTCCAAAAGTTATTATCAGGGAATATGCAAACAGCCAGCCAGCAACATGATGTTCTTATAAGAACATCATGTTGCTGGCTGGCTGTTTGTATATTTCTTGATATAGCCAGCCAGCAACATGGTGTTATTATAAGAACACCAAGTTGCTGACTTGATATATGTGATAAGATAATGATATAAAAGAGTTAACAAAGTATAGATCGATTCTAAGTATTGGTTCCTGGTATAGGTCAGTTCAATTTTGGTTTCATAAGTCAAAACTAAATAAATATGTAATCATAAAAAATTCCCGTTTATGTAAACCACTATTAAATAATTACGTAACAGATTTTTCTCTCAGCTATATTAATTTGAAAAAATATTATTGGTAAAAAAATTGAAGCAAGTATTTAATGATAAAAATAAGCATTCACTGAAGTATGGGTTCCAGGTCTTTAGACTCGCTTTTTATTTCATAAGTCAAAACTAAATAATGATGTAATCGCCAAGCACTATACAAACTTGAATTTTCATTAAGAAATTCAATTTTGGAAGCATTTTAAAATAATTTCTTTTTATTATTTCGTAGCGTTTAATTGTTCTCGATTTATTTTATTTCATATTTTACAAATCGTCAAATCAATATTTATTTAAATAAATTTCCTTAAGACTGAATAATCAAACGCTTTTCAATTTTTATCCAATTTCAAAATTACTTGCTATTTTAATTATTTAAATTGCCTATAAAATGCAATCGGCCATACTACCACATTTTTTTCTTCTTTTTCTGCCGGTGACGTATAATGAAAATTTAAATTATTAATATCCGCTGTTTGATTGGATGATTTAAATTTAAAAAAAAAAAAACGAGATAATTTCTCGTGTTTTAAAAATGCTTTTAAGATTATTCTCGATTTGTTTAAAATATATAATAATATTTAAAGCAAAAATTAAAATTGATATAATTTGAATAATTTATTTTTTTTTTTTTATGTAGGAAGGATTTCTTTCCATGTTTCCAAATAAGAAAAAATCAACATGGTGATAAACTGGTAACTGGTAGAAATTATTAATCAGATTTACATAATTTTTCAAACAATGATAATTATTTATTTTATATCAGGTATGCAAGACAGCTATCTAAATGCCCAGTAATAATTATTTTGGGAGTGTGCAGCCTATCCTTTATCTTCACCATCATATCCATTTTATCTTACGGTTTTCCTTCCTTTAAAAATCACATACTGGTATGTTATCCTGAATAAAAATATAGAATAGTGATTTATTGAAAACATATAAGTTTATTACATTAAATTTCAGGGTTTTGAATCACGAGGTACGGAACTATCTCAGAGAACTACGGCATGGAAACATCTAATGGAAAATTCGGGATGGAACGGATCTCTCAGCATGTATCCCACCAGAAACGAAAATCCCGTGGCATTCAGAAGAGATGAAAGCAGATCTTATCTACCACCTCTCACTGCTAATGCTACAACTATCATTCTAGAGAGCGAAAAGGAGAGTTTAGATGAATTCATAAGTGGAAGAATGAAGAATAATCAACCTAACGATAGATATAATTTTTTCTGTAAAGATCCAGGTGGGAAATTTTTTATTACTAAATTTTTACATTAGTTTATGTAGTCTCACCGTATTTAAATTCTTATAGGGAGAGGAAATGTGCGAGTAGTCTTTCAATCTTCTGTAGAAAACACCAATCTCTTTACTTTAAAAACGTTAAAATCCATCTGCAATATGGATTATGCCAAATTGAGGATTGGTGCGCATTTCACTGATCTATGTACTCACGACGAATCACACCAATGTTGTCGAAGTTGGTCTATCCCAAATTACATAGCACTTCTTACTAATCACTCATTTTGCAAAGATATCACCGCAGACGACGTATCTTACGTGATGGGAATACTAAAAAAATGTGCAGGATTTTACC
The DNA here is from genome assembly GCA_011317285.2 of Androctonus mauritanicus. NCBI lineage: Eukaryota > Metazoa > Arthropoda > Arachnida > Scorpiones > Buthidae > Androctonus > Androctonus mauritanicus. The sequence continues at coordinate 7,690 of WUQG02010893.1, forward strand.
ACGACTTAAAATTGAGCCACGATTGCACGAGTGATCCTATATTATGCCGAGGAGTGCCACACGAATGCACAAGACACAATGCAGTTTATAATATTCTACACTTTTTGGCTGATTCCAAATTTTTGGTATCTAAATACGAGGACGAATCATCTATATCGACCACACTAACTTATACTACAGTCTTCCTACCTATTCATCAAGGTATCGATGCATTAGATTACTACTACGATCTTCAACAGAAAGAATTCTCTGACGGTGTAACAGAGATTATTGGAATGGAATTTGGACTGAAACATGTCCTGTTCAATCACGGCCTTTTTCACGACGCCATATTTGCAGTTCTAGCAGTCGTAATTGTATTTTTGTGCATATGGATGTTCACTACTTCGCTCCTGTTGACACTGATCACTGCTATTGCCATGACATCTGCTTTAGGAACAACTTATTTCGTATATAGCGTTGTGTTTAGAATATCGTATTTTCCGTTGATGAACATACTCTCCGTTGTTGTGATCATAGGTAAGTAAAATTTTCGCAGAGTTTAAAACTTAATATATTAATTTCATACGTATATTCTTGCAGCTATAGGATCGACAGACGTATTTGTTTATAGCAAATTATGGTGGTCGATAAAAGCCGATAAAACAAATGGAATAACTACAAAAGTTGTACGAGATACTCTGCAACAATTTTGTCCGTCCATGTTGATTAACAATATTACAATCGCAGCAGCATTATATTGCAATATGTGTAGCAGCGTTACAGTCGTAAGATGCTTCAGGTAAAAATTAAAATAAATAAATTTAAGGTTATGATTTACAATTATTTCTAACTTATTCTGTCTTCAGTATATTTACAGGTACAGCTGTAATCATAAACATGCTTCTAACTTTGATATGGTTACCATCATCTGTAATTATTATAGATAGATGGTTTTCAAGTACATGCTGCATGTGCATTCCACCATTTGGCATATATCTTACCTATTTTCAAAAATATCAATGGTGCTCTTACGCGTGCAATATTCTATGGAAGTTTCATTACGTTTTCACGGATTCTTCTAGAGTTTTCTTTGAAAAGATACTTCCATGTCTCATCATTAAACCGAAGTGGTTCTGGCTTGTTGCACTTACTTCTTTAACTGTTGGAAGTGCAGTTGTTGTATTCTTTCAACCTACTCTGTTACTACCGATTAGCAGAGAAATGCAAATATTTGGATCCGAGCATCCTTTCGAAAAGTATGATTTGTTCCTGAAGCAGTTATTTTGGTACGAAAAAGCATCTGATCATCAGACATATCATAATTTACCAATCAGGATAGTATGGGGTGTGCTACCGGTAGATAACGGCCACTATTTGGATCCGCAAGATCGCGGAAGTTTAGTTATGGATCACAGTTTCATAATTTCTTCAAGAGAGAGCCAGAAATGGTTGCTGTCGTTCTGTAAAAAGCTACACAATCAAACCTTTTGCAAATCGACCTCAGAGATGCCAAAGTCGAACTGTTTTATAGAAAACTTCAAATATTGGATGGAGAGGATGTGCGTGGACGGTGTGTCTCATCAAAATAGAACTCCTTGTTGCCAAACGTCTAAATTTCCTTATTCTGCCGACGTTTTTAATCTGTGCATACGTGAAATTATCGCAATTCTGCATTACACTCCAAGTTATTTTTTTACATCAGGAGTTGCGGGACCGAGATTTTCTAAAGAAACGGGAGACGTGCGCGCCATTGTCATAGAATATGGAAGCACAGTTTCTTCTACAAGTTCTTACGAAGAAGTAAAGGATTTTGTTATTTCGGTAGATACGTGGATGAAATCTGCTTTGAAAGATGCACCAGATGGTATGAAAAATGGCTGGTTTGTTAGTGATATGGACTTTTACAATCTGCAATCTTATCTATCAAGCGGAACTGTTGTTATCATCGGAATTGCGGTGGGTGCAATATCACTTTCGTTACTTGTAACAACAATGAATTTGTTAATTGCTTTCTGTTTAGTTCTTACAACTACCTCAGTTGTTTTAGTCACATTAGCTTCCTTTGTAATCTTGGAGTGGAGATTGCAAACGGTAGAAACTCTTTTAGTTACCGTTACAACTGCTCTATCGGTTGATTTATCTGTTAGATATGGTGCTTCTTATCGAAATTCTCCCCAAGACGACAAAGAAGGAGCATTAGTTTATAGCGTTTAGAGATTAAGTAGTCCATTAGCAATGGCAGCATTTAGCTATTTTCTAGCTGGAATCACGCTGCTGCCGACATCAATCATTGCATTTTTACAAATAGGTATATTTTTAATAAATATAACGGTTATAAGCTGGATATATTCGACATTTTATCTGCATTCTCTGCTCAGTATTCTCTCTCCGTGCAGAGATTGTTATCAGAACAAGCAAACTCAACACGATAAATCTTTGTATGTCTTATCGGAATCTACTGTTTCCACTTCGAGTATCAGTTGTCCTTCACAGATTCAAGCAACGTGCGATCATCATCAGTTAGAACCGTTATCGGCTAACAAAATAGGGACAAAGAAGAATTTTACTAAAAGAGGACGATCGGGAAGCTTATCAGTTTTCAAGTGCGAAAATCCTTCTTGGTATGGACATCCTAAGAGACCATCTAGGAAAGTAAGTCTTCCTGTAGTGCACGTCAGCAATCCGATCGATCCCAGTCCTAGACACGTTTCGGGTGCTACCAGTGCTACAACTTTAGTTGGTGTAGACGACGATAGAGATCCCGTCATGGGACGTAGGAAAGAACAGGACATGTGGTCACCAACAGAGATTCTGGTATAAAATTCAGTCCAAATCATACTCTACATTAAGTACATCTATAGATGAATGAAGTATGTACACTTGTACCAGTTTCGAAGTGATTTTGTACAGTTAAATACGCTGGAGCGTAAGAATAAGTACGACTTTAACGTCGGTAGATTTGTATAGTTTATTCTTTAGACGTATGTTTTCCAAGATACTGAAAGGATCGCACTGTAAGATGGCGGATAAAATATGTCCATTTCTTTTTAATTTTGAAAGATTTGGTATTTAAAAGTAGTGCAGATGTGTGTCGTGTGCTAGTATTATTTAATAAAAAGTACAAACTTCTCAATTTTCCGTATTATATTATTTTAAGAAATATATATATGTGTGTGTATATTTCCAACTTCATTCAATTTGCATAACATTAACAATATAAAAAATTCTAGATGCAGATAACGGAAACTTGAGAGTGAAAAAAATCGATTTGAATTAATAATCCCCACCATTTAAAAAAAATACTCGAACTGCTACTTTGAATGCAGATTAAAAAACATAAAAAAAAAAATCATAAAACAAAAATTAAAGGCCCATAACTAAAATTAATTTATAGGAAGTTATATAAGCTACATAATTTAAATTTTTAATAATTTAACAGCGTTTTTTAGAAAGATGAATTTATTTTTATTTTTTGCGATTTTATAAAACTGAACAGCAGGTTGCGGTGATGCATGTCAAAACACATTTCGGTATAAATAAGTAAAGAAGAAACGGAACGTTACAACAACAATAGAATTCTCCTTAAATTTGACAACTTCTCGAAATTTTCGGTAGGTTTAACACGATTTTTTTTTCTTTTTTAAAGTAAACATTTCGATCGATAGAAAACAGCAGAATTTAAGAATAAAAAAGGAAAAACGTCATTCTGTTTTGTGTATAGACAGTTTTGACACGTAGTGACACCTCTTCCCTCGACATTCGTTCGGATATCGATAATTATCAAGAGATCCTTTATAAATCTGAAAACAAAAATAAAAATATCAAAAAGAAAATGCTTGAAATGAAAAAATTCGAGCTATTAATAAAAAAACTTTATATTCCTGAATAATAATAAAAATTATTAAGTATAATTCTCGAATTAAAAATTTTCGAAGCGACATCTCTCGTATATTTATTGATTATATTTTCTTGTTGAATTTTTTTAAATAAATATATTTTTTTAATATAAAAAAATAAATTAAAAAATTGAAGAATTATTTGCCTATTTAGGATTATTAATATTAAAATGCACTCTAACTTAATTAATTAACAGAAGTTAAAAAACGTGCATGACGTCTTTAAATATCGGTAGCATCGAAGCTCTTACAGACTACCATCTTTAAATTGAATTAAAATAAAAAATGAAGTATCTCTAATGGAAAAAAAAAAATTATTTATTATTAATGGATAAATGTAATATGAGAGCAAACATTAATTTAAAAATATTGAATATCGAGAAATTTTAACGAAAAACTTAAAAAATATCGTAGAGTAGACGAAGTGTCGTGCAACAATGTCGAATTTTTGTATATAAAAATTACAAATATTACAGTAATAAGGACAGTAAACACGTGTTTAGCATGCTACGTATATGCATGACGATATCGATATTTTATATTAATCCGTCAGCCATGTATAAATTTTTTATTAGACCACTTCATGTCCGTAAGCTTGTATTATTAATAGCAGAATTACTGAGAATGGCAACAGCTAATAATGTAATTTTGGAAACTACTATCTTAATTTTCTTACAGTTCAAACATGTGTGAGCAATAAATAACGAAAAAACTTCATTAATAATAAAACAGATTTTCCTGAATATTTACATACTGAATATAAATATCTACTTAATTATCGAATGAATCTACGAATGTAAAACTGGCAGCGGGAATAACAAAAAAAAAAAAAAAAAAAGTGATATAGAAGAACTAGTGATTTATGTATCGGAATAAAATTGCCAATTTATGAAGTTAGTATGATTTATAGACTTTAAAATGTAAAGAAAAACGGCAGATTATCTTATGTATACTACATATTGTCACAACGTTACGGAAGAGGGAATAAACGTATAACTTATTTTGAGATGCTTAGGATACTAAAACACATACAGTATATATATATATAATTTTTGAGAAATATCACGGTTGTAAAAGCAGAAAAACTGCAAATGTCGATTGGAAGAGATCATAAAGAACTTGAAAGTATAAACATTTTTATTTCAAAAATCCATAGAAAAAAAAATACAGTGGATTCCCGTACAACGCGGGGAATACGTTCCGCGTTATAGGAAATCGCGTAATACACGAGACACGCATTAGCAGACGATTTTATGCAAATTTAAACTTATCTCCGAGTTCCATTCAGCACTGATCGCGTATCGCTAATGAGATGTGCGTTAATTTCAAATATGATTTTATCGTGTGCAGAGTGTTAATTAACTTGTTTAAAAAAAAAGATTTCTCTTAATAAAGGAAAAAATAAAAACAGAATACAGGTAAATAAATTTTTAAAAATATTATATATAAGTAGACCCCGTATAAGACGGAATCCGAAAATGCGGATTCGTACAATACGATGGAAAAAGTTGTTAAAGTTGTCATGGAAACGAAATAAAACATCGTTTGGTTTTTATTATAATCAACGGTTATTTTAAGTAACGGATAAGTAACTTTAAAAAAAAAATTATCTTACGCGTTATGCGGGACTGCTTATAGCGTTGTGTGAGTACTAATCGCAATTTTTTATCGCGTTATATGGAAGTTTATTGTATATACAAAACTAATTGTTAAAATTTTGTCACGCATTGTCAACGTGACAAGCAGCGTAAAAAATAAGCAAATGGTATTTTTAACATTTTTTAAAGATTGATAAAACGTAGAGAATTTTTATCAAATGTATTCTGGTGTCGTTTATAACGATTTATCATGATTTCTCTAACGAGTTAAATGCGATTTTTCATTTAAACCCAACTAAAATAAATTAAATCTTTGATATTGTTGCGAATTCTTCTTCTTTTTTTTTGTGTTCCTTTTTATACAATATCAAGCACGGTTAAAATAATCCTCTAATCTTTATTAATGACTGATTTTCCTGGAGTTAATGAAGACAAAACGAAGATTTAGCGGATTCGTTTTACAACATATCGTCTTTCTATTATCTACCAAAGGAAGCGGAAGATGATTTAATTTTAATTAAATTTTAATCTCTTTTCACGCTTCTACGCTTTGTATATATTCTATATACATATATATATATTTTTCCCTGATTTTTTTTATTTTCGTTCGCTTTATTTCTGTAACAATGAGCCAGCATTGTGGCATCAATTGTAAGGACTAAAATTTTTCAAAAATAACAACAGAAAAAATAATAATAATAAAAAAAACAATAGAGAGAAATTAGCTGATAAGAAAAAAGTTTTATTCTTTATATGAGATAATTTCAAGAGTAGAATTTCATCTTTTTGTTATATACTTGATATCGAGATGGAGGATTGATTGATGATAATGAAAGAACAACAAAAGACGATCTACCATGCTTCAGGCTATGACGGATTCGGACAGAAAATTGAAGAATGGAACCCGAAATTTGAGAAATATTTCATGGAAAATACGACTGGATAACAATGATTTGTATAAATATAGCATATCCAATACACCTCTCGATTTTATATTCCGAGAAAAATTCCTACGATTTTCAACTTTTGAACGAAAAATTTAAAATTAATACCAAACTAATCGCATAATAAAATGGCACATAATTCAGAATAAGCTAACAATTTAATATCTGATCCAATTTATATTCCAGTAAGAGTTGTTATTAAAGAAGTTTCTAAAAAAAAGAAAAAAAAATTCTGAACATTTACAGTTGCACGGTAGCAGTTTATATAAAAAAGTAATCGCCTAGGGAAGTTTTATAATGTTTTACAGAAAAACCATAAAAATGCCGAAGTTTCGTGATGAATTTCCGAAATGCCTGATCTCTGAAAGCGTTATAAAATTTTTTAGCTATTTTTTTTTAGTGCTTGGCAGCCTTAATCATTTCCAGCCGCCATTTTGAAAAAAGAAGAAATGAACAATTTTCGGTTCCGATATATTTTCTTTTAAGTTGGTTTACGTGATGGTTTCTTTACATGCCTATTAATTTTTGCCTTTAAAGCACGTAGTACAGAATCTTAACGATTTATTAGTGTGAGAAAGCACATAAATCATAACTGTATAAAAATATTTATCATTGAGCTGCATAACATACCATAAAAATAAGGAAAAAAAAAAATTAAATATTTTTAGAACAAAATAATAAACATTTCTATCGAAAATAATTTAATTAATTTTGCAGAATACGCATTAAATTGCTGTTTTAAAGCAGTATTAAGAAATTTTACGAATGGCAAACTTTTATATACTTGGAGCTGGATACAACATAATTTCATTGACTGCACATAAAAGACTGAAATTTCACATGATATTAAGTCATCTGCACTTTACTTCGGGGCATTTGTACTAAACTTAATGCCTTTCGAGAAAGTTGCAAGACATATATAGTTTATTGCAGCTTTCTAATTGTGTAACAGTCCATTAACTTCTAGAATGGTTATAGCTGCCATTTTATAATCCAGACAGGTGAAATATTAGTCGATATTCTTTTAAAACTATAATTTAATTAAGATAAATTCTGTAATAATTGTTTTCAACACCCGCATCTTATTACATAAAACTCATTTGAGATTAAAAAAACAATACAACTGCCAAGCTGTTCTTTATATCCTTTCATATTCTACAAAAAGTTTCAAAGATGATGCAGATATGGTGATTTCGAATGGCCGCCATCTTGTATTGGGTCACAATAATCTCAAAACTGTCTTGATAGATAATGAAGAAACTTATAAATTTGAAAAGTCTATAATGTTGGATTCTTGAGAAATTTTACGACAGTTAGAGCAGAGGCGGACCTGTAGTTATCGAGGGCAGGGCGAAGGTCTCTCTTGAACCCTCTTAATTGGAATGATCACCATACAAAAGGTTATGCCGTTTTTTATATTCCTATATATAAGTACATATACTTAAAATTTACGTTCTTCGGAGGCCCTCTGATCAGAGGCCCGGAGCGATCTGCCCCCTCCGCCCCCTTGGTACGCCATTGGGTTAGAGAGGCGGATAGCGCGATAAATTATTTTTTGTGAAAAATGACATTTTTCCCAAAAAATAAATAAAAATAAATACTTATTAAAATAAGATCTGAGAGTGGTAAAATAAGGCCTGGGCCAGGTACAGATACGAGCCTTATTCTACTCCGAAAACCATGAAAATATATGAATAAAACCAATAAAAACAGATTTTTTTTTTGCTAACCAGCTTTTTCGAGTGCTTTCATATCAATTTTTTATATAAAAGCTAAATATTAGAGTCTCTTCTGGATCCAGAACCCATGCCAAACGACCCTATCGTTTTTTTCTCTATCTGGGCCCATTTACAAATAATTTTTTTCCCTCTTTACGATATACTAAAACAGACATTAATTGTATAAATAAACATTTATAATCAGGTCGCAAGTTTAAATACAGTTTAACCAATTCGATAATTTAAGTTAAAATAAAACGCAAAATTAGTAAGAAAACCTCCATCGTAGATTAGGTTTTAAAACCGCAACGAGCGATAAGACCGACTTCCCAATTAGCGATACTCTTATTTTAAAATTGCAGTTTACGAAAGTAGATCATCAAACTGTATCAGGAACGAACAGTTAAGGATTAATGTCTCGTATACACACACACATGAACATCTAATAGGACGTAACGTTCATTTATCGTGCGAACATAATTAACTTCATAAAACTTTCTTTTTGCCTCGTAAATGGAAGGATCCGACGTACGTCATTAAATAGAATATATACATCATTATATCTCGAACGTGGTTAATTAATTATCATTTTATAATTTTATTTTCGTTAAGATAACTCATAAAACTTTTTAAATTATTATTATTATTATTATTATAACTGTTCTCCAGTTACTTCAAAATTTTTTTTTTTTTACCTTTCTAATGTTTCTTTCTTATTATTATTCTCGATGCAGTTTGTTATTAATATTTTCTGCAGATATATTATGCAGATATTTTCCTTACATCTGTAAGGAAAATAAGAAAGTTTTTACTGTAAAATATGGCAGATGACAGCATTTTCTCAGCTTTCTTTTTATAGTAATTAACACGTGTAAATGGATATTTCAACGTTGATTATTAACAGCTGTTGCAGCGAAACAGTACCAGAAATAAATACTTTTCCAGAGGTTAATAACCGGAGACGAGAGCGAAGAATTCTTATAATTTAATAATGAAAATGTTTGGAAACATTTTCTCATCTGAATTGTTTAATTTCCTGTAAAAAACAAGAAAAAAAAAAAAAAAAGAGTTGAGTCAACTGTTTACAGACAAACTCGATAATAGAGAGAGACTGTGACAAATTTTGCTGCTGTAGTAATAAAAATTTTTACACAAATGGCAGGATTAATTAATTAAACAAACTTTTTATTATTTCTTAATTATCCGAATGTATAAATATTATTAAAACGAATATTTTAAATATAATTAAAATAAGATATTCGAACGGATTACTAACTGAATGCAATTTTGAAACGTTTGATGTATTAAAATAAAACTTTTTTTTTTTTTTTAATATTTATAGCAGCATTAAATGAATAATTTTATTTAATATTAAAAAAAATAATGTTTTTCATTTTTTTGTTTTGTTTTTTTTGTAAGAAGAAACACAACCACCATTTAATTAATTACAACTGTTATCACTCATAGATGGTGGTGCCATCTATCTCGAATAAAAGGCAATAATGTTTATTCTTTCAGTCCAGTAAAGAAGACGAAGGTAAATTTGCAGCGTGCGAAACGTAAGAATATTGTCTGATATAACTAATTATTCTAAACTTTTTAAGGTTATAAATATTATCAGTTATAACTGTTAAAAAGATGAGATAATATCGGTAGTCTAAACAGTTGTTGGTTTAAACTATATGTACAATATTTATATACATCGAAAAGCAATCTAACTGTCAATGAATAACGATGTTAAGACAGATTTAATGGAGAATATTTTATTCTTGATTCGTTTGATAATTGGGTTTGCTTGAGTGTCTTATATTTAGATTGTTTATCGGGGTGAAAAAATCAATAGATTCTGAAAGGAGTCATTGGGGATGCTGGAGAGCTTTAGTGAGAATGCCCTGAGGATGCTGTGATCCATCCGGGATGCAGAATGATTCTTATAAAATTTTTTAAGCTTCTTAAATAGAGAAAAAAAAATATATAACCCGTTTTAAGAAATTTTACCGTTACGTTTACTGAAATGATTAATATCCTCATTCTCTCTCTCACTCTAGATTTCTGATACTTTTAATTATATTAACCATTCTTCTTGAATAAATGGTTACAAAAGTTTTCAAGATTAATTTTTTTCTCTTTCGTTATTTGAGAAAATAATTATTATTTTTAATTTTTTAAATAATAATGTTTTAAAAATTATATACAAAGTTTAATTATAATAATTATTTTGTATAATAATATATTATTTATTAAATTAAGATGACAGGAATTTAGTTGGGTGTATGTTGCAGGACTAAAAGAAGATTTGATGATGATAAAGATGAATTTTTTTATTTTCTTTAGTAACAAATCTAAAGTCAGTCTCTCTATTGTTGTTTCTTTCTTTTAACTAAAATACATGATTAAATAAAAATAAACTGATCTTATATGTTTGCATGCATAAAATATTTAACTCTTCTAAAAAAAATCTTTCGTCATTAATAAATGATCAAAATATATTTTTTTAAAGTTTATCACATAGTAAATTTAATTTTTAATTATTTTTAAACTTAGTCATACCAATTTATTTTATAGTAGGGTAGTTATAGTATGCATCATTTAATCATTTATATTTTAAATTTAAAAATAGGCATATAGTATTTAATTATTATACTTTATAGTACAAAACTAGGAGTTTCTTCAACTACTATATAATTTCGACACATTATAACCAAGATATATAATCACTTTTTCAAATATTAATGCAAAATATGGATTTTTTTTTCTCCCCATAAAAATCAATAATTCATGATTCTACACGAATTAATTATATGAAACTATTGTTATATAATAATTGATTAATTTTTATTTAATAATACTTCAAACAAAAATTATAAACAAAAGTTAATCCCAAACAGAACAAATCACTAACCGTAATTAAGAAGACTATTAAAAATAAAAAAATTAAATTAATTTATTAACCGTAAAATTAATTGGCATATTATTTTGACATAAAAAAAAATTTAATAGGATATGTGAATAATAATAATATCTTGAAGATTATCAAATAATAATAAATTTTAATCCAAATATATTTTATAAATTTATTATTTTGTTTTCAATTTTTAGATGAGAATGTACAAATTACTCAGAAATTCAATGGATATTTTTTACTTTTTTATTGTTTATTAATCTACTTTTATATTTTATTAATCTACATTTTCTACTTTTTAAAATAGAAAAACTATTAATAATTTTACATAGATTATGGATAGAAGTTCGTATAACTAAAATATTTAAAAAAAACGACGACGACAACAACGTTAGGAGGAATCTGAAAATCAAAATTTTCGTTATGAAGTTTATTTTTGCTGTGGAATTATATAAATAGAAGAATTTTTGTAATAATATGTGTATTTTTAATTTTTTAAAAATATTTTACAGATTATGGAATTGCCAGTTTTAAATCTTCCAGATGAAATAACTTTCATCCTTCAGTCTGGTTTAGCTAAAGATACAGTAACTGTTAACATTGCTGATTTGAATTTAAAAACTTTGAAAGATCTTGCCTGTGATTTCATTAATAAAAGAGTAAATGTTTACATTAAAAAATTTAAATTGAGGAAAAAAACTATATATATAATTGGACATTGCAATAAGTAACATTATTTTTTTAGTTTCCAGATCATGGTCTAAACAGATTAAATGAACGACTAATTCTCTTCAGGCACGAATATAAATCTGGAAATTTATTATTGCCGATAAATGTTGCTTCTGAAGTGTCAGATGGGACTCTAGTTGAAATTATCCTATCTGGTAATTATTATGAAAATTATATTTATTTATTAATATTTTTGTGCAATTTTATAAAAAAGGTTTTTTTTTTTTAGTATAAGAATTAGAGAATTTATAAATAACAGAAATTATGATAATTTTTTAGTATGTTGGTACTTATGATATTACAAAAATAAAATATGTTTTAATATAAAGTTGATTAAACTTAATAAAATAAATAAAAAAAAAATTAATTACATCAAAGTTAATTATATATTCATCTTCATTATTTTGTTATTATTATTTATAAACTTATTGTTACTTTCAGAATTTAATCATAATTTTTCAAAATATTGAAAATCAATACATAGCTGTGATAAAGATCACTTTCACTGGATATTTATCATAACAAGATAATTATAAAGTTACAGGAAATATTATATCTGGAAATTTCTTTTGAAAAAAAAAATCAAATCCCTTTTATCTGATTTTTACAGTTTTAATAATTAATATTTAATGATAGAAATTAAAAAAACAAAATGCCTTCAAGTAGAAAAATTTTAGATTAAATTAAACTGTAGAAATTTATAGAAAGATATCCGGTACTATTTTTGATATTTCATAAAATTGAAAATAAAAAGTAATGAAAAATGAAGTCATGAAGCGACAACCTTGGCAATTAAACTGAGAGAAATATGCAACAGTTTCAACATTTTTGATCATTTATCAATCATGTGTAAAAGACAAAAATCTCATATAATCCATCAATCCACCCACAGATTTCTTATTTAATAAAATTTATTTTTTCTATAATAAATCTTGTCAAATCTTATGAATATATATTAATCTATTACCATAAATTTTGCTTGAAAATAACGGATTATGATTTTAATTTGAAAATTGATTAAATTTAAGAAGTTAATGTTACATAATATTTGTACTCTAAATACTTTAGTGTATGATATTAAGCGATATAAAAAATGTTCATATTTCTGATTATATTTTAGAATAAAATATACGATATTTAAAAATGAATTAAAACAATTTTTTGATTATCATCAAAATTTACAATTTACTTGAGTTTATATAGAAAATTAAGTAATAAATTATACTAAATTAGCTCATAATTTGTGTATCTAGCATAGCTGATATTTCAGTTTTCGGTTACGTTAATATAACATAAAAGTAATTTTAATAAATAAATAGCCTTTTAAATTACTTTATTTGTAAGAGAATTTAAAAGAATTAAATTCTCTTACAAAAATTTGGCTTCCTTTATTTATTTTAAATGGAGAAATCATTAATAGTCATTAATGATACAAAAAAATTAAATTTTGTCCTAATTAAAAAATAAAATCCATAATAGAAAGAAATTTGAGAGGTTTTTATTCAGGACTGAAACATTTAGAAAGTAATTTTACAAATTGAATTTCTTTTCTGATTATCTGGAATTACAGTCTTTCTATAAAAAATAAAAATTGCATTAAACTATAAAATATATATATAAGTACTTTAATAAATATTATGCATATTAGATTTTCTAGATAAATGAATATTTTTATAATTTATATTTGTTAGATATTAATTTTATTAATTTTTTTTTAATATTAGTATGGTAATTATAATACCATTTAATAAATTCTGGATTAAATATTTCTCTTTCGATAGTTGCATTAGTAAAAATATTGCATTTGCTAATAGAGGAAATTTATTTTTGTTGTTAATAAATTTTAGAAATGAAAAATAACATTTATCAGGTCAAATTTACCTATACAAAATATACATAAAGTGAACTGTTCTTTAAAATATTTATTCAGACTTTCTAAAATTATAGTTTCTTTTTTTTGAATTGTAGAAGAAATTCTGTCTAAATCGATATGGTATAAATCATTTGGTTTGTTTCTAACTATTTTTAATAATAATAATAAATTTGTTATTTTATATTTTTTATTATTATGCTTATTTGTTTCTTAATTAATACTTCATCTTAGAAAATAATCAAACAGTTTGCAATTTATCTAGTAAATCACATTTTTTCATATTATAAAATAAGAACTGCATGCATAACAATAATTAAATTGCTTAATTAAATTTAATGAAATTATAATTTTTCATTCTTAATCATCGTTTATCATTTCAAATTAATTATAAATATTTTTCTAAAATTTTTAGTACTTAAGAAAAAATTGATGAAATCTTTTCTTAATTGACGAAGAAATATGTAATTGTTTCCCGCATTTGTTCTTTCAAATAGTATTGTTTAAAATATTCTTTTGAATTTTGCATTTTTCTTTCAGAAAGTAACATTTTATAATGAAAATTAAATTTTAATTAGATATTTTTTCTCATAGAACTAAATAATTAATATTAATGTTTACTTAATGTTTTAGGAAAATATTAAAGAGAAAATTGAATACATTATCTACAGGTACTTTGATTCTTTTCAACAAAGCAACTAAAATATTAATACATTTAAAACATTTCATATGCCAGAACAATAAAAGAATGAAAATTTTATAAGCTAATTTGAAAAGAATATTAAATAAGTTCTTCAAATAAATTTTGAAAAATATTTTTGTGTTTTAAATTGAGTAATAACAAACGTAAAAAAATGATATTATGTAATATTCATATTATATCGCATATAAAATTTTAGCTTCTCTACAAAATATTTTTGAATTTTAGATTTGTCTTCATTATACTTGTCTATTTTAAAAATCAATTTTCTGTTCCTATTATAATTTTTGTCAGTTCTTTAAACGTATATTTTATAAATATATTTTAAAGGCAATAGTATAATATTTGTAAAATCTGTAAAACAAAAATTATTCTTTCAAAGAATAATAATAATTCTTTTAATTGCTATACATATTTTTAATTACGATGTTTTTTCCTTGTGTAGTTTTGTATTTTTCTTTAAGTATCAGAATTTTTTGATATTGATATTTATTGAAAGAAAATTATAATTGACCAATTCAGATTTATATATTTGTCTATTGTATTCTGAATTTGCATTATTTTTTTTTAGACATTATGAATTAATAAAAACATACAGTTATCTACTATAGTATTCAAGATTTATTTTATTGCTATTGAATTTTTTAATCAATCATATTTTATGAATACAAATGAAAATGCAATAAACATGATGATGTATTTATTTTGTTTTTATTTATATTTATTTAATCATGATCAGCCTGACTAGTCAGTTATATTTTATATTATTAGTACTTTAATGAATTAATTTATCATCATTTTTTTCAATTTAAATTAATAGCATCATTTCCAATATTTCTATGCAATTGCACATCATTTTTTCCAAGAGAATAAATTATTGTCATCTCATTAAATAAAAACTGTTAAATTTTTGTACATTATAAATTATAATTAAATTAACAATTTTCTATTTCTGAATTAATATTAACTACATATTTATTATTTGCAAGATAGTAATATAAGAATTTTGTTTATAATTTTCAATTTATACATTTATCAAGTAATAAATCATAATGAAATAATCTAAACTAAACAGGGAGTTGTAGAAGTTTTGCCTATTTTAATTCATTTGAAAATGTATTGCAAAATTTATAATTAATAATTTAAAATTGATTAATCATTATTTTTTAAGATTTTTTTTCCACATTATGTATTATTAGATTCTGCATTTCTCAGAGTAAGTTTAAAGTTTTAATTTATATTAATTTCAAAAATTTTATGGGTATTTGTTGAATTTAAATTAAAAACAGTGATTAACTTTTTTATTTGAACATTTCATTCTTATAACAGAATTGTATAATAGAATATTTTATTGATTTTCATCTACATTTTTGTATTTTACTTATTTATTTATATTTTTTAAACAGCCATGCTTTAAAATTAATTTTAAAAAAATTGTATTTACACAGTTCTCATATAATATATTGTTACATTATCCATATCGTATTGTATTATTGGTGTGGAAATTAAAGATTTTAAAGATAGAGGCTTCATAGATCTCAAATTTTGTAAGCTGATTATATTATGTTGCTTGTAATAATAATATCACATTCTATTATTTTGAAGATCTTTTAATACAGATTTTAAAAATAACTGATTTAATGGTTTAATTATTTTTGTTAAAGTTGTGGTTCTGAATTTATAAAAGCGAAGCAGATTCATATCGTATGTAAATATAGAAATATCTGAATAGTTCTGGCATATTAACTGGCAATAAATAAAAAAGCTGTTAAAAATTTTAAATCAAGTGCAAGATTCTCATACTTTATTGTTTAAAGCAATAAAGATAATCCTTCTAAACAGTAATTAACTTAATTAAATTAAATTTGTTTATAATATTTATATATTGGTACTATATTTTTTATAGAACATATATGTTCTTATTTAAGTGATCTTATATTGTTATACTATTTGATTTATTTTTTTAATTTATAAAAATATGATCTCGTAAATAGTAATTTGCTTTTACGAGAAGGCTGAAGCCTTCTTTAAAACTGAGAAAGCTGAATTCGAATGAAAAAAAACACAATCTTAAGCTAGATAGAAAAATATTTAATCAATACTTTATACCTAATGCTAGACTGTTTTTATTAATGGCAGAATGTTTACAGTTATTGAAGTAGAATCTTTATTTGATTAGAATAAAATAAAAATATTCTCTTAATTGCTTAATAATGATGACGATGGTTTTTGAAATATTGTGTTGCATAATCATTATAACTGATTATTAATTTATAATATAATATTTATAAAAATCAGAATACATATATAATTATTGTAATGCATATTTATAATACAAGAAATAGACAAAATTATATGTAAAGAAGAATATTTAATTCACAACATATATCTATTCATGATAATTAAAGTGGGAGTGGTCAGTATGCTAATATTAAATAATTTATATATTATAATAAATTAAAACAAATTTATTATTATATATTTAACTTAGTTAAAAATATTAAAAGTTAATTATCTTAAAGTTACTCATTAAATTAATATTTGAATTTTCTTTTGAATTTATAGCAAATGCTCCTTGTGGTGATATACAGATAAGGCCACATTCCTTAATGGTTCATTCATATAAAACACCTACTTTTTGTGATTTTTGTGGTGAAATGTTGTTTGGATTAGTTAGACAAGGTTTAAAATGTGAAGGTGAGAATTATAAAATACATACTGATAGTTTATAATATAGTGTAATTGATGTTTATATTTAACATAAAAATATGCAATATTAATTGATAATCTAATGAGCTTTAAATACTATACTAATTAATTTACAATATAAACTTTTAAAACAAATTTATCAAAAGGTATGCAGATTTGAATTATGGAATTAAAAGAAGTAAATATAGACAGTGATTATATC
Source organism: Androctonus mauritanicus (assembly GCA_011317285.2). Taxonomy (NCBI): domain Eukaryota; kingdom Metazoa; phylum Arthropoda; class Arachnida; order Scorpiones; family Buthidae; genus Androctonus; species Androctonus mauritanicus. Next base: position 24,940 of record WUQG02010893.1, read on the forward strand.
AATTTCAGTTTTTGTAACAAAGAAGAAATCTCATTATAAGCATCTACATGTTTCATTTCATGGAAAAATTATCTCAAATACTATTTATAGAAGTTTTTTGGACTTAATTATAATGACATAATAACTTTTTACTTACATTATTATAACAGTTTTAGTTAAAGATCAGACTTAGACAATTTTAAATTTGAAAAGTAATAATGTATTCCTTATGTGTTTTCATTTAACTTCCAATAAAATTTAATAATTTACTTCATTCAATTTATTTTCCTTTTTTTCCAGTTTGTTGACTAGAATAATTTATTCTGATTAACAAACTGAAAAAATTCTGTAACCCGTCATTTATGAGCAAAGAAAGAATTTATAATATTTTATAAAAAATGCAGTACACTATTGAAACTACTATAGAATGAAATTATATAATATAATATTTATTTCAATATTAAATAAATTTTTATATTCACTTTCTTTTGCATTCTTCTTAATTTTTTTAACATTAAACTAGTTATTCAAAAAATAGCTCAAGATTGCAGAAGTTAAAGATATGTTTAAGTTAAAATGCTTTATAAGCAATCCCTGCTTATGAGACCCCCCATATATGAGCTGTCATTTTTATACAAACTTTATTCCACTTTAATGAGACATAATCAGGATACCTATCAATCCATGCCATATGGTCATAGATACTGTACACTTCTCTAAGTATAAACATGTATCTAATAAATTGTATATATTGTAATATAATTTTAGTATAGTACAGTTATATTTAATCACCTATAGTTCAAGAAACTGAAAATGGGTCTATATCCCAAAAGAATTTTTGAATTCTATATTTTTATTGATCGCTATAAGCTACTTTTTGTCTCTAAGAAATTTATAACAAAAGTTTCAAAAGTTGGTTAAACCCTGCCTACTTAAAGGATAGAATAAAATTAATGTTAATATCATCATCTGTCCTATTTTATGTGACCTAGAACATTTATATTTCAAATGGGAAACAGATTTGATTCCAGGTCTTTTGAACAGAAACAGAGCATATATACTCAACTAATTTAGGTAATCCCTAGTGCAGTGTTTTTCAAACTGTGGGGCATGCCCCAATAGGATCCTGCTAATCTATTGCAAGGGAGATGTGTAAGAATTAACAAAAATATCATTTTGAAATAAACAAAAAAAAATTCAAATTGGCATAAAAAAATGAATCAACAAAAGGGTTATGAATATAATATGTATATCCATGTACTTAGAAACTTTCTAATGTAGCTGTTTTAAAGACAAAACATTGCTCTCGTTTAGTGATTGAAAAAGAATTGCGAGTAGCTGTATCTTCAATGACACTTCGATTTGAGAGAATTTGTGCTGAGAAACAAGCCCACCCATCACATTAAATATTATGTTGTATTAAGCATGTATTCCTTATTTTTCATTTTTTTTATAAGATTAATTTAGTTCTATTAAAAATTATTACACCATAATAAATATATATTTTTATGTATAAGAACTTTATTTATATAAAATATGATATATTGTTTTATAGTATTAAACTGTAAGTAAAAAATATTTATAAAATTAAACTTTTTATGAAAATAAGGGGCATACGAATTTTTTATGAAAAAGGAGGTGCAAATACAGAAAGTTTGGAAATCCCTGCTGTAGTTGGTTTGATCATAACATAATGAATGAGATTCATAGACTCAGATCAAATCCAATCAAAAAAAACATTTGATGCATGGATTTGGAATTGAATCAACATTTTATCATTTGATAACTGTTTGATAAGTCTTTGTGTAATCCAATGGATAAATAATAATATTTACTTTTCTATGAATACTATATGTTTTGTTGTTGGTGAAGCATTTAGTACCATATTTTATCTTTTGTTTTTGATTAATGCTGATAATGAATTGAGCTGCTTGGGGGAACATAATGGTAAGTGCCACTGCCATCAAACAAACAAATATAGCTTGTTTGATGGCAGTGGTACTTACCATTATGCTCCCCTGAGCAGCTCAATTATTATGTTTAATGTTTTCTTGCAAAAAATATACTTTATGAAATTGTTACACAACTAAAGGTGTCAACTTTTAAGACATTTTCTGTCTTTCTTTTTGGTTTTCAATCCTCTTTCTAACAAGAGACTAGTAAAGAACAATACCATTATAGAGATTCCTGTGTAACTTTACTCTACCTTTCAGCTGCCAGTTACTAAGTGATAAAGCATTTCAATGTCTATTTTGGTCAACCCTCATCTGTAGTGGGATCAATCAGATGATTAAAGAATGAAGTTTGACAATTGGGCTGGGCTTTCTTGAAAAATCTGAAACCAAAAATTGAATATTTTTCCGTTCCAAATGGTAAGACACTATTTTACCATATGGCCATTTTGAAGGATGGTGATTGAAAGGCTGAATCCAGATTTCACTAAAAGCATGTGGAAGTATAGGACCTGAAATTGAACTTGGCTACCTCTGATAGCAAATTATAGCTTTACTAATTGTCTGCACATATGAAAATTTTCATGATGCTTCCATGCTGGCAGCCAGTTTCCTCATTAAGGATTTTCTGTAAGAAAATTTAGTTGTTTAAATTATTTTATTACATATAATGCTGATTATAAATTTATTTTGTCATTTATAAAATTGGATGTATTTCAATAAACAACATTAAAACTGTTAACATTTTTTGAGGTAAGAAATACATTTTAATTGATTCTTGATGATAGTAATTTAGATCTCAATTTATGAGAATTCAATTTATGAGCATTTTTCAGAAATACTTTATTCTTGTAAACTGGGATCAAAGTGTATATGACTGATTTTTAGGATCCTTTTCAGTCAACATAATGATGACCTTAAAGGGGAATCTTAAAACATTAGTCAAATAAAGTGTTTTAATATATGCAATTTTAAACTATTTTTTGAATAACTAGTTTTTTTTTTATATTTGTGGTTCGTAGAAAACAACATTAAATCCATTATTCTTTATTTTGTTCTTTTTTAACATTCATTTCTAACTAAAATTTTTTTAAACATTTGAATTGAATTTTTTAATTACCCAAAAAAATTATAGAAATATAAAAATTCTGTTTCTAATATAAAATTATAGTTAAAAAACATTGCAAACATGGACAAAATAATAATATTAATGAATTTTCTTTGTACACTTAGAATGTTGTAATATTAATGATTATTTAAAATTTTAGAAATGCTTTATTAAGTATTAAAATATTTCTTATTAGTAATTTATTTGGAGTAAAATCATATATCATTTCTAGACATTCAATCCATTAACTTTGCTGTTTTAATTGATAATCATTACTTAATTCAAATTAATAATCATTACTTAATTCAAATTAATAATCATTATATAAAAGTCAAATTTATATGCATTATCAATTTATTGTGTGTTTATGGAAAATTAATATATCATTTGACAATATACTATTTTAAAATTATTCAAAAGATGAAAAAAATGAATATTCAATATTTAAAATAAGAATTATTAGTATTTAAAATTGCTACAATAGTTAATAAAATTATTTTTATATTTTTATTAGGTTGTGGTTTAAATTTTCACAAAAGATGTGCATATAAAATTCCTAATAATTGCACTCATGCTCGACGCAGAAGGTCCTCGACACATTTAAGTCCACGTACTCCAACAAATAACGTTTGCCATACAACTAGTAGTGCTGCTATTTTTGTGGATGATAGTTCTGTAAGATATAAAATCTTTTTAATTTTTAATTATAATTTAAGAGTAACATTTAAAACTCTTCTTGAGAGACTACAATGAATAAACTTAATTTGGAAGTGACTAATATTTTTGCAATAATATTTCTTTCTCAAATTTTACATTAAATGTTTTCTTATAATTTTTCTTATATGTTATAGTTTGTGGAATGACAAATTTTCTCACACCATAGTTAATTGCTGTCTCTCCTACACGTCGTTCTCCTTCATTCAATATGGGTCGTCCAGCCTGGGTAGACAGAGAATTAGCAGGTCGCATTAAAGTACCACATACATTTATGGTTCATTCATATGGAAGACCAACAATATGTCAGCATTGTAAAAAACTTTTAAAAGGTGTAATTCGCCAAGGGATGCAATGTAAAGGTAAAGTTTCATATCAAAGAAAAACTGAACAGTACACCACTAGTTCTGATGATATGAAACTTACTATAGTTGTAGACATTCTGCCACTTATGAAAGAAAAATTGAGCAGTACAGCACTAGCACTGTACTGCTCAATTTTTCTTTCATAAATGGCAGAATGTCTACAACCATCATAAGTTTTATATCATCAGAATTATCAGAAAATTGTACAAATTGTCAATCAGAAATACAGATTGAACACCAATTTTTTGCATACTGATAATCCAGTTCCTCTTTTGATCTAGACAAAATTATGAGAATGCACTTGAAATTCCTGAGACCAAGAGATGTGTGAAAATCGATGTCTAAAGAAAATATCAAGTACTTTAGTCTTGGTTATTTTATAAGCTTACAAAATATATAAAATAAAATATTAAATATTAATGATGTATCTTGGATGCAATATCTGAAAACTTTATAATGTTCTCAAATTCATTTCTTTATTACAGTTTAGATACTTTTTAATAAAAATTAGAATAAAATTAAAAATTAAAATTTTGCAATATGCATAAACAATATTCCTTTATTCTTACGATATTTGTTTTTATTGTAGCATTTAAATATAGAAATATTTGCAAATATTTCTATATTTAAATATTTGATCCGAAATTATGTCACACAAATTCTTGTTAGAATGTACAGTTTTATACTTATTTATTCATTAAACATTTTCTCTTATATAATTTTTTCTCTCAAGGTTTAGAAAAAAAATTAAAATAATTTACATTATATTTCAGTCTTAATTTTTATTAAAAAAATTTCCCAAAATTTAAGTTTTCAAGAATTTGATTTAAAAATAGGAAAATAAAACCAAAAATCATTATGCACAAAAAGAGCTTTGCAGCCGTGGGCCAAACAGAAATGCAGCCATTCCACCTCATTGACTAAAACACAGTTCATTATTCTAACTCAGCAATTTGTCACTTTACTGGTTTTCTTCTACTTAATAATGCACTAATTCTACACTAAAACTGATTAAAAAAATAATACTAACTTTTTATATAAAAACAATAGCAACTTCTTGTTGCATATAAAGTCATAAATATGTCCAGGGAAAATACAATATTTTCTTTAAACTAATTTGTTTAAAAAAGAAATAAAATTGTTTTTTACAAATATCAAATGCAGTTTAAAATTCCATTTTAAAATATCTGTATATGAAACTGTTCAGTAGATAATGCATCATAAATCTAGACAGTGCACTTAATTGTGTTAGAAATGTAAATAAGATGATGGACTTATGGTAATGAACATTGTCATATAATCATTTTTGTTTTAGAGTTCAAATATATGTCAACTTATACTTTTTGTCATATTTTTCTTATATTTGAACTAACAAAATATTTTATAAATATTTTATTAATAAATATACACTTAAATAAATACACAAAATCATTCCTAATTGTGTGAATGTTTATTACAGTCTTAGATATAACAAACAATGTTTATAATAATTCTACCCAGTTATGTGATGCTAATCATAATAGAATTTTAATGTATTTGATTATGTTTCCAGCAATCCATAATGCTTTAAAGACACAGAAGGATACAGTTTGTGGGTCGGAGATATATTGATGAATTATTATTAAATGACCTCTTTTAGTCCAGTGAAAATGGCTAATCTGATATCATTCTGGAACTGAGGGTGCTGGAAAATTGATGTTCAGTCTGTATTGATACATAGTTCATTACATTTCCATTTAATATTAAACAATGATACAATAATAGTGGTTGCCATGTTTTTTTATTAAAAAAGATCTGTCTATAAAATTTTGATTTTATTTCTGAACCATGCAATAAATTAATATTTTTGAATGTATTTAAATATTAACACATTCATTCACATTCTTGAATTTTTAATAATAGAATTAAGAAGAGTTTAATTAAGAAATATTTTTTTAGGAATAAATATGGTAGATTCCATCACTACCATAAGAAGTGCTAATAGCCCAAAAAGGATTAATTGTGACCATTATATATATAGGTAGTCTTAACTTATATTGGGGTATGGCTTGAACCCTGTTATCTTAAGTAGGAATGGTTGTGTCATAAATGCCCAAAATTTATGGATTTCTCACTAGTAATGCTTACTAGGATGCTTTATATTATCTTAATAAACATAAAAGAACATAAATTACAAGAACCAGAAACAAAAAAAGGATGCTTTTCATATATCAGATCATTGGGTCAGGGACTTGAATCCATTGAATTGCATTAACCAATCACAGAATTTGCTAATTACATCATCATCATAAGTACAATGTGGTCATAAATCGAGTACTATCTATATATTCAATTTTATTTGTACAGTATCAATATCTAAATACTTAAAAAAATTTTTAATTATATTTAGTCATACTTATCCACATATTTTTACAAAAATATTTTAAAAAAATAGTAAGAAAATGAATTTTGTTATAAAAAAGTATAGCAGATCATGTGAAGGCAAGATGGGAATGTATTACAATTGAGCCAGTAAATCTTACTATCTTCAGAAATTTTTCAATTTTTGACTGAAACAACACATATGTAAACTGACATCTTCTTTCATAATTTTTTTGGAAAAGTTTCTCTGCATATACATGAGTATATGGTAAATTCTTATTCCTAATTAAGCAGTTTGAGATATATTCTCTTAAAATATATTAAATGTGTTTTTTTATATATTATAAACAAGAAGCTCCAGAAAAAAATAAAATTGCCTATTTTCTGAAAGTGTCATTAATATTTCATTCATTTAACATTTGGAATCCATTGGTTTTTTGTGTCTAATTTTAATGCTAATTTAAACAGCATAGATATCATGATGACATCATATCATTAAGCTGATGATGTCATAGTGACATCATGAATTATCAGTCTTTTGTGACACCATCCATTATTATGTCATGATAATGTCACATTAGGACTGTGATGTCATTATGATATCTATTGAGATACACAGTGCTGTGTTAAGAAATCAGGTAAGCCATATGTTATCCCTATACTGATAACACATAGTGCCATTTATTGACACTAATATAAATTAAAATTGTAATAAAAATAAAATTCTATCCTGCAAAATTAAAAGATGCATTATTGATATTTTCTTTATTGGCAGAACGTCACTACCATATTTCACAAAAATCTGCTGATTAGTTTAAAGTTATTAGTGGGAAGACATGAGAATATTGGCCTGACTTTATAATTCCCTATTTTCTACAGAAAGTAGGCTAAAAGCAAATTATATATACATATATACAGGGCCCGCTCTAGGGGTGGACAACCCGGACATTTTGGTTGTGAATGTGACAAAATATTTATAAGTTAATTAATCGAAATTTATATTTGTCGATTTTTTTCTTTGGCTAAAATTA
>WUQG02010894.1:0-11877 GCA_011317285.2 Androctonus mauritanicus
TTTCTTTTTTTTTTTTGCCACCCTTCTATCGCCCCGGCGTTTGTTGACAGCCGAAGCGTCACGTCGTCAAGGAACGCGGCTTTGTTGACACAATAAGCGAGACAGGACGACGCGTTCAGGTACGGGTTCTATCCGGTCGGGATTATGGTGCCGATGATAAATTAATTAAGATGGGAGAGAGAAGAAGGGCCTGTTGAGGTGCGGAGACACTTTGCTAGCCTTTGGTCCAATCGGCTTTTGGGTGTGGCAGTTCACTCCGCATCGAATGCCGCAATGCGCATGACGTCCCTTGCACAAACCAATGGTTGAGGGGAAATGAATAAATAATGGAAGCATCATCTCCTGCTTCGATCCGGTAATCGCGTCCCCCGGGACTCTCCAAACTCGCAGATTTACATGACAAAACCTGACCGGTGAGAGAATGGCCGGGCAACGCGTGGCACCTGCCACGCTTCACCTACCAAATATTTCTAATAGAAATAGTCACCGGCGGGGAAAAAGCCGACTAATTAGAGCTGCAAAATGAGCGATTGCGGCTATATATAAGTCTATATATATATATATAAGTCACGATGCCTTGCGTCAATTTGAACACATTTCCAATTATCAGTTCCCTTCCTCTTAATGGCACTGGAAGAATTCACGGCTTTATTGTTAATCCGTGATTTCTCTAGTGCTATGAAGAGTAAATGGAATAAGCTACCTTCTTTAATTGTTGGTGGTGATAGAAATGCGTGTCAAGAACCGAAGCCCCAGCTTTGGAGCAGTAGTTACACGTTCTCCAATGCTGAAATGTAGATGCTGTTAGTTTCCTGGAAATCTTGGCTCGGAAACCTAGGGACAGGTGGACAAACACTTCGACCCAGCCCGGTGACTGGTACACGCACCGATGACGTCACTGCAGTCCAAATCGATTCCAGAACAGAGCAGAGAAGGCGCGTCAGTTGTGAGAGCGGCAGGTGTCGACAGCAGCCACGAAGCCCGCTTCAGGTAAGTCAAATTGTCGAAAGTCGAACTTATCCTCGCCTGACTTCTAATTGTTTTTTTTCTACCACGGACTTATTTTCTCCTTCGACCAAATATTGGCTTCGGCATCTCTCTCGTCGTTAGCCTTTTCCGGTTTCTGTGGGTGACGGAATTGGCCACGGGCGTCTCGAACGTCGGTGTTGTGAATCCAGACAAACCCAGGGCCGGCCGGGCTGGTCACTTGCGCCCAAAGCCCGTTCCGAGACGGACGAGATACTGTTAGACTCGTATCGGCCCCAAGTTTTCTGCCGACTTTCGAAATATTCCCACTGCTTGCTAATTAGGAAAAGTGTTTCTTGACCTCTAACGAACATTCCCGGGTAGAAACAAAGTAGAATAATGGTTATTCTCGCCTCTCTTAGTCACCGGTACTCTAACATTTCTCACGTTATTGTTACCTAGAGCTTCTCGGGTCACGAAACACGTCGACCAATAGAATATGCCCGTAAAGTGACGTCAAAGCGGATCAAAATAGGAGGTTTGATTGGATAATGGCTTGGTGTCTGCGTCGGTTGAGTTACCACCTCTGCAGTAAAAATGATCCCAGCACCATTCCATTTTTTCCCTCCGGTTATCGATTTTTCCAACAAAATGGTTTTCTTCGACTAAATTGTCCAAAAACTTTACCAGTCTACTGCTTTTCTTCCGTTATTTTATCTATCGTACACTTCTCCTTCCGGTCGATTCTTACAAAAAACGTTTTCTTCCGCAAGAATTCTATATTAGTTTTCACACTTTCCGAACATTTTCGAAGAAACCTCTCCCGTATTAGCACAAAATTCCGATCACTCTAAGATAGGAAAGACGACGATGCCCGCATTCGATGTTTCAACCTTAAAAAAATTGATCAAATGCTTCGTTATTTGCCTAGACAAAACCTTCTTCTTATAAATTTTAGTACGGAAAATTGAAGATTTAGATTATTTCTTAAGGTTTAGATATTTAGGTTTGAAAAAATGATTCGTACCTGCACCTTCTTGTTTCTTCGTAGATCCGATAGAATGACTAGAAAGACGTATTTTATCAGGAAAAGTTCTTTCTTGCGAAGCGAAATAAGACCCTTTTCCGTTTCCTCTCTCGCTAATTATGCTAATTTCTACTCAATAATTAGCTTTTATTCCTTGTTTTTTTCTTCCATAGATTCGACTAGTTAAGTCAGAAACGTTTAAATCATTCTCGTTCGAAGTCACGGAAAGAAAGAAAATTTGCTAGAATAACACCAAGATTACGCAAATTTGATCAAATACATAATTTAGAAAAGTGTTTTATATACATAATCTACATTGATAAAGACCAAACAGCTTGTTATTTAAATAATATCCGGGAAATTCTGCATCGAACTGAGTAATAGGAAATAATATATATAGGAGGTAATAAGTAACAGCTGCAAGATCCGCATAATGTGTTGTCAAACGCATTTAATTTTAATGTTATCATTCTCGCAATGAATCATTATCATATCTTCGTAGAATCTGTATAATTATCATAGAGATTTTCGTAGATAAACACTCATTCAACAATACTTAGAGAGGATTTTCAGAACGTTATCGAACTCGCATGTCGATGGATTTTCTGTTCCATCCAGGAAGGTTTATGAGAAAACAGACCAAGCATGGAAAACCGATCCGAAATATTTTGGATAATTATAATTTGGTAATAATCTACCTATTGAGTGCGTCGAACTAAAAATAAATGCGGGCCAAGCGGAAGCTATCAAATCCATTACGTCGCCACGCATCACGCGAAACTAGCAAAGTGCGATGGTTTATATTCGTTTCTACTATCGATAGCCTTCTATAACTTCAGCTACAAAACAGTTGAAATAATTTCGAACTCCTCAAAAATTCGATTGGCGTTTTTCTGACGATGGTCTCTCTGGTAAAATTTTAGATAAGAAACCATTAACCGAGGAAGGGTCGAATTAATTATACCCCAGCGACTGCGCTTTAATAATTATGGCTAATTACATGCTAAGTAAGATCGTAATAGCATCTGAAGTAGACAGATCCCTCAGAAAATAAAATACAAGAAAGATAATCTGCAGCAATGTGAACTAAATCGAAGTTAGGGATTGGTTTCTTTAAACCGCCAATCGTGTCTTCCGTCTTTCCTTAATTCCATTCTGGAACCTTTTTATGTCGTATCGATCGGTTTCTCGACCTATGGAAGTGGAGGAGGTTCCAGACCGGCGCGGAACGGTTCCGATTCCGCCCATTGAAAATGGTTATATTCTTTCCACTTTACGAGTTTTTCTATCGGCGAGTAAAAATTCTTCCAGCCGATTTTGTGTTCTCTCTTCTGTGTAATGGAATTTTTCCATCTGTGGAAATAAATAGATTAAAATTCGTTTACGTTATTCTACCGATGGAAGAAATGTTTTCGGCAAGACAAAACTTTTCCGATCTTTCTTGATCTCTGCATTTTCCACAGGCATACAGTCGAATTCGTTTCAACAGTCTGTTGATTTCCCTTATTCTTGGCACTGGAAGAATTCACAGATGTGGTTCGAAAGTCGTGGGTTCTTGGGTGCCAAAGATAAAGGAATTCCGTTCGCTTCAAAAGACAGACATCGAAAAAGGTAAGTGATATACATACTGGAAAGCATTTACTCCTCCGTTCTTTGGCACTAGCACATTTTTGTGTTCTTGTCGTACAACAAAAATTGTAGTAGTGTCAAGTAACATGGGGAGGCTGACGTCTGGTTGTTCATTCGGAGCTCGCAATCGTTTTATTTTGCTCCGCCATTCGTATATTTTTCTCTCGGACAGTACACAAACATAAACAACTTGTTATGGCCACCCGTATCTACGGCCTTATCAGTTATAACGAGGGAAATTCGGCCGGACCGCCTCCTGATATCAATTATAGAAAAAAAATAAATAATGTTAATATTTACACTCGACTTTACTTATTTACCGTGCCAAAACAGATAAAAATTTTCAAGTTTGCACACACAATTCCCGAAGTGATAACGATTTCGTTCGAAGAGTATACTTCTAATTTTCCCTGTAAGGACACTAGGAACATAGAAATGCAGCATTTCAGGAGGCCTAAACACAGGCAAGCATTATTCTATTAAAAATAGGACAATTTTCGGTTTCTATACATCGATTTTTTACGGCATTTAGGTAAAAATATTCCACCGAAAAACTATACTAATTTAATATATTCGCGTAAGAGTAGAAGCTATCCTGTAGCCTATAGAATGTAGAAACAGGGATTCGATGAAAAGGCGAATTATCGATCGAAGAACTCGGCAGTTAAACAGCCGATTGGACGAAATCCGTTAAGGAACGAGCCAATAAGGAGCTGTTATGCGACAGAAATTGTAAATTTCGACAGATAGCAGCGTAAACGGTTAAAGTGATCAGTCGATGGCGGTCATTCGTTAGAATTACTCACACTGACCGACCGCTACCAATCAGTAATTCTACTGATTTAAGGCCACGCAGTAAGTTGTTCGAGACAACGTTTCGCGACCGATATGACAAGAAACTAATGGAGCCAAAACGTACATAAAATCGTTGTTTATATCGCAGTTTTCTTTCGAATTTAGTCGGAAATATCACACTTTAAAACTTTCTAAGTATAGTTACACGAGTATAAGCATCGGTTAACTAAGCAGATAGCTTTAACTTACTTTAATTCTTCGTGTTTTGATTAATATTTAAGAAGAGTTATTAGTGCACATTTTAATCATTTAACAAATTTTTTTTTTACGTTCTTTCATTAGTAGAAAAATTATTAAAACGTTTACGTTTGACTACAGACCGCATTTTTTTGATAAAATATAGGAAGATTATTTATTTTTAATTTTGAACGTAGCATAAAATATACCGTAGTTGTGCAGGAGAGATTTGAGAATTTTCCTGTAGGAAGCGTGATAAGCATGAAATTAGATTTAAAATCTGTAAAAAAAAAAAAAAAAAAATTTTTTTTTACTTTATCATCTATATAGATGTCTTGTTTACGCTATTAAATTTTATTTTATTTTTATTTATGAATCGGGAAATTCCCAGCTTTGGTAAAAATGCATAACTCCATTGCCGATTTTTACAAGATAAATCAATCCATTGTTGCGATAAGTTGTTTGTGCGGTATAAATTTACAAAATTTTGATGTAATTTTCGAAAAAAAAAAAAATATTATGTGATTTCCCAACCAAATTAGACGATTTTTAAGTAAGTCTCTAACTTAATAAAGATAATGCTAAGTAAGATATTTAAAACCGATGTTTAAGTGTGTACGTGTAGGTATTTAAATTTCTACCTTTACCTTAAGTGCTTTTTATAGACATACAGTTTATTCCACAATCGATTCGATAGGAATAAATAATTAAATTCCCAAAATATCGACGACAGAAATATGAAACTTAATCAAAAATTTATATCCGTGTAACTGATACGTTTAAGTATATCTTAGGATGTTCTCGAAAATGTAGGGGAGAGTAAAAGTCACCTAAATCGTACTTGTATGTAACGAAATAGCTATCAGGTATGATTTAGATCTAACAAGTCGATCGCTCTTCATGTCTTAACTTAGAAACCGATTAGACTACATGATAAATAGAGCACTAATTTAGGACCCTAGTTAGGGCGGCAATAAGGGCGTTCTGTTTACACTGCACTAGATCGGAACACATCTCCCTCTCCCCACTTAGACTACGCCTACGACAACGAGTCGATCGCGACACATTTTTAACATAAAAAGTAGATCTTATGTACACAAACGTTGGCCATCCCTGATTTAGATGACCAGTACGCAATAGGCAACTCTCCCCTACACCCCGTTTCTCTATTTCTATTAACATTCTCAAAGAATAGCTAGAGCGATATTCAAAATATAAATATTTTAAAGCCATTTTTATGCTTATAATTCAAAAATTTTTAGTTCTACTTAATATGGAGACAAGCGGTTCTTGCGATATTCTTTTGGAAAGATCAGTTATCATCGATTTAAGGCAAAAAATAGACTGATTTATGCTCCCTTTATAAAGGTATTCTTAGTCAAATATCGGCAATCACATCAGATCAATCTTTATTACTCTCTTCTTGTCATTAATGCCATCGACGACAAGAAAAAAGTCATTGAATACAGAATTCATTTAGATATTAAATGCTATTTTTTTTTTTTTTTCATTCAACTCTTAACAATATTTACGACTCTAGTAACTATATAATTATACGTATTTAAGTACAAATTATGCAATTAAATACAAATATATACGTAATAATTTTTAATCATCTTTATTGAAATTTTCATCGTCGAAATTATTGTTTAAATTTGCTGATAAAAAAAAATATATATATATATATTTTACTTTTTTTTATATCTTAAATTTTAAAAAATAAAATAAAAATTTTCACTTGTAGTTAGACTTTTTTTTATTTATTTATTTATTAGATACGATGTTAAATTTTGATAACTTAAGACACAATTTTTATTTCTTAAGCTAATAAAATAGTCGAAAATTTGAAGCGCATGAAGAGTCTACCTTCGAACAATTGTTGAATTGCTCTATAATGTTTTTTTTTTTTATAGGGAAATAACAAACAACTGAAAACATAAACAGCTTATTGTCAAAGCCACGGAAAAATAGTTTATTAGGTATATTTTGGTTTATTAAAATTCCTAAATCAATTTAATTAAAATTATCTTCATTAAACTTTATCTTCATTAAACTTTATTCTAAGAGCTTCTTCTCTGCATTAATCTATAGCAGTGGTCTTCAAACTTTGTCAATTTTGAGGAACCGTTATGAGTATAAAATTGTTTCGCGGAATCCGGGATCATAAACAATAGAATATTCACAATCTAGGTAGTGCATATAAAGAAAAATGTTTTAATATTCTTTTGTCATATTAGGGCCTATGATAAAAGTTAAAAAAAGTATTATAAAATAAAGTTATTTTCATCGTTTTGATGAATATTTTATGCATTTTTATGGAACCCTTTAGGGCATTCTGTGGAACCCTAGGGTTCCACAGTTTGAATAACATTGATCTATAGGCTATAAAACAAGATGTTAATATAGAACAATGGCGGATTTTGCTTTAAGAGAGCGCGAGAGATTTTTTGGGGCCCTATTAAAATAAATCTTTTTTCTTATTATTTAGGAAAGAGATTTTTTTTTATTTAAAAAAAAATACAAGTACGTAACAAAATAATAATTTAACATTGTTCAATAAAAGTTTAATCACAATAGCAGTTTTTTTTTGTATAAATTAATGTTATATGTAGTGCTAACTACATATAGCATTAATTATACAGAAAATATTTGTATTTATAACGGTACTTTTCTACTTTTAGATGCAACGTGTTTATCATTAATCACTAATTCACAAAAAAAAAAAAAAAAAAACTGATGAGCTCTTGATTCATGTATATCTCAAGAACAAATAAAGAAAATGTTAAACATCCCCACTAAACGTTACTCTAATATATATATTATATCGTTATTACCTGTATTTTACGTTGATTCTAAGATTCTTCGAATTTTGTTGCATTGTTTACTTAGGTACGAGTAGTATTCACGCTATTCATAGTCTCTGATTAAAAAAAAAAAAAACTATTGTGTTAATTGTACGGGTATTCTTGAATTCAGAAACATTTTTATAGTGTATATAAATCATAAAATAAGAGGGCCCTGGAAGAGTTGCGGGGCCTCCACCGCCTACACCGGGTATATCTACTTTTACTCTTTCTTTCCTGTGCAGCAAGATGTACCATAAATGTTAGGTTTGATTTTGTTGGGGGTAACTAACATCCTATAATTCTTTCTTCTGTGTGAATGTTAGATAGTTCTAAGAATAGTTTTAAGTACTTATACAATAGCAAACTAACAAGTACTAACATAGTTGTAAGGAGCTTTCACTAACTCGTACTGGGTTTGGTTTAATAACTTTTATTTTTGCTTTCGCATTTTAATTTATATTTTTCTGCATTTGCACCCTTAGTACTCTTTCTGAGTGGAAAAGGTCACCAAATTTTGCCACCAAAGTTACGACAAAAAAAAAGAAAAAAAAAAACGATGTAGGCTACACAATAAAATTATTTTATTTCATGAACTGCTATTTTATAATTTTCATTTAAAAAAAATAATAAAATAGTTTTTCTCGTTAAAATTCTTCATAAATTTTGTTTGCTGAGAGTTTGTGGTTAGACTATTCAGTATATTTTGGCATTTTAAATCAAAATTTTTCAATATATTTTCTTCGTGTTAGATCTTATTAATTTTAATCTGGTGTTAATGATAACATATAAGATAATAATAAGTAGGTTATTTATATTTATTTATATCTATGCATTATTTATTTTGAATAAATAAGTAGAGCTAAAACTAAATATTCATTTTCTAAAGATAAATATTTTTTATCGTTTTCTGCATAGATAAAATATAAGTGCCACTTTTAGAACCTATCATAGGTTGGACATGATGAGGCCGACTGAAGTTTGAAGGATGGGATTCAATAACTAGACTTCTGAAAATTTGATACGGTGGGAACCAAATTTGAACCCAGATTCTCAGGTTTATAAAAAAAAAAAATTCTAATACTATCATTCATATTTATATTATCATATTAATCGATAATTTTCAAAAATTAAAAGTTAGTTCTATAAGAAAACTAGGAGTATTTTCCGAACGTTGTAGTCCATTAACTGCTAAATATTCCATTATAAGATATTAAAATGGTCATGTTTGATGAAAATTGTGATTGTATAGACTTTCCAGCTTGATTTCTATGTTGTTAAATAGTTAAGAAGTAGCCTCTAAATGCCAATTTTTGGCGGAAGTAGTTATTATCTAAAGATACTTATCCATTACTATATTATAAGAAGTAAATAATTATTGTTATGAATATAGTGGAGAGTTACCTATTGCGTACTGGTCACCTAAATCGTACTTGATAGCTATTTCGTTTACATACAGTCGGTATGTAACGAAATAGCTGTCAGGTACGATTTAGGTGACCAATACGCAATAGGTAACTCTCCCCTAATATTTCCTTTTGTTGGTATTTCAGATTTTAATATTAGGCATAATACTACATAGAGTGGATCCATAAAATATAAGTATAAAAAGAGAGAATTTCTTCCATAAAAGGAGAAGAAATCTCTTTTCATACTTGTCTTTAGATGTTTCTGTTCATTACGAACAGAAACATTTAAAGGCGAGAGAAACCTTCAAAGAGTTGACCATCAATAAATAAAAAGAAATAAATTTATCTTGTATATCTGGCAGAATATTTTGATGAAATTTTTATTAATAAAGGAAGAAATACGTAAGGACAAACAGAAAAATAATAACATTACGTCGCCAACT
Source organism: Androctonus mauritanicus (assembly GCA_011317285.2). NCBI lineage: Eukaryota > Metazoa > Arthropoda > Arachnida > Scorpiones > Buthidae > Androctonus > Androctonus mauritanicus. The sequence continues at coordinate 9,350 of WUQG02010894.1, forward strand.
ATACGAAATATCGCAAGTTTAATCCTGCAAAGAGGATAATAGTTTTCGGGACTTTGTTAATAATTTACAAATGTTAATTATAATTATTTATAATTATAATTCTATTTAACAAAATTTATATTTATGATTTTGTCTAAATGATAATAAGATATATTTTTACTATTGAAATCTAATGATTTATCCAGCTTTAGAGATGTCCTTCTTTGGAGTGAAGTTTATTCCTAGAAAATAGTCTATAGAATTTTTTTTTTTTTTTTAATTTATAATGAATCCATCAGGTATGAAATTTTATACTTTCTTAAAATTATATATATTTATGAATATCTATTAAAAATAATCATTTTAATAAATCGAATCTCATTCGTGTCCTTTAAAATCTATTTTGCATATCTCTCGAATAATATTTTATCCATTCTTCAACACAAATATTCCATGATATGATCTTCAAACTAATAAGTCAAAATCAATAATATTTTCTAGATATTAGAATTTATTAAAGTAGAACAATTTGAAGAACGATGCAGTGATAACTGATACAGGAAAACCTGTGCTGGTGGCCATCTGAGCTAGGTGGCCAACCTGAAAACCGTGGCCACCTAACTCAGGTGGTCAACAGCACATTTTACACGCTTTAAAAATCCAGCAATATGCTTGGGCGGATATTAAGGTGGCCAACTTGCAAACCGCGACCACCTTGATATCTGTCCAAGCATATTGCTGGATTTTTAAACTGTATAAAATGTCCATCTATGTTCCGTGGCTATGATCAGTGATATTTAATTTCGGCACCTTATGTGCAACATCTACTAAGTGGCCAGCAAATCGTGTTTTGATCACAAATGCCAGATGGGCTTTAGATCTTCTATCAGCTGAGCATTCTAAAGTGAAGCAATCTCGAAAACACACATTAATTAATGGTTTCTTTCTTTAGATTTAATTAACAATGCGAGACTGCCTCATAAACTTTGTATTTTTTAAAACTTTGATGATTAGTAATGAAATCTGTAACTAACTGTATGACTGGTAGCCAACCTGCGCTTGATGACCACAATCTCAGCTACCGAAAGTTTACCCACCTAGCACAGGTTTACCTGTAATATAGTTTCTTATAAACAGAAGCGCATTTTATGCTGTCGTTCAGCTACTTGTGATCAGAGCATTAAATAACAGGAGGCCTCAAAATCACACGTGGAATTTCGACTATTTTCGACTGGTTTTTGGAATATTTTAAATTAAAAAAAAAATCAATCTGAGGTCGACTCGAACAAATTTTTTTCTTCCTTGTAAGAAACGTTTCCACTTGAATTAAAGTTAAATATTTAATGTCAGAAATATCATTTAATAAGCTTCGTACTGGATAATATATTACGTCATTAAATGCTTTAATTATTTATTAAAGCATTTAATTTTTTTTTTCTTTTTTATTTTTACTTGAACGAAATCAAATTTCAACTAATCTTAAATTCTATCTAACGTAGACATAATTAGATTTTCATACTATAATTACTTTATTCTGTCGATTATTTTTAATTATGTATTTTATAAAAATCGCAATTTTTATTCTATAATTTTACATTAAAAAAAAAAAAAAATCTTCATCTCTATAAACAAATAAATAATTTCCTATCCTAATTTTGTTCACCTTTTTTTTTTGTTCATTCTGTATGTAACGACTAGTTATCGTTATTTTTTTATCCAGTATATAAAAAAAACATTTATAAATTTTTTTTATTGTTAATTATCGTTGTTAATAAAATGAAGAATTGTTAGACGAGAATTTAATTGGTTCCTTATTAGTGCTAATTGCAACTCGAAACGTTTCTTTTAAGATATCCTTATACCAATTTTGTTTTCTTTTTTTTTTTAAATTTATCTGACTTGTGAAACAAATTAATTGTAGACGAAAAACTAAATTCATAATATTACCATTAAAAGATAATGGCGATGTTATCTTTCAATGGTATTATATATTTGAAAGATGGCGAACATTTAATAATGGCGATTAAATGTTTAAACTTATTTTAATAACTCTAAACTGTATATTTTTTTTAATAACTTTTTATATATTTTTATGATTTTAAATGTTTATCCAATTTATTATTGAGTTACCGATTAAGGCTGATAATTTTCTTTAATATTTCTTAAGTAATTTTTAATAACCTGTTTAATCCTTGTGATTTTTTTTTTAATTTATCTGAAACAAATTAATTTATAAATAAAAAAATAAATTCATGATACAATAGAACCCCGTTTATACGTTTTTGAAGGGGGTTGATAAAAAATTATGTACGAGTGAGATTAACGTTAAAATGAAACTTTTAAATTTGACTTTAAATGTTGAAAAATACGTTAAAACTTAAAATTAAGAAGTTTAATTAACGATGATGGGCAAATACAGTTATTTTGGCATAAAGAATCAGTTTTAGTTTGTTTTTTTGGATGCAATGCTACATTCATATATCGAACCTTCATACGCAACTACTGTACACAACTTGTCATCACTAATGTTTCTTGATCTTTTGTAACAT
>WUQG02010916.1:0-11876 GCA_011317285.2 Androctonus mauritanicus
ATAAAGAATCGAAAGCGCTTCTTCCAAAATAAGTTTTTCAGTGCATTTTTATTATTTTAATTACTAATTAAACTGTTTTTGTCTAAAGTGCTGATAATTTTGTCTTTAGTTTATAATTGGCAGTGTATAGTCCTCTCGATGTATAATGAATAAACTCATCATAATTTAAATGAGAAAAATAACGTTAAGCAAAATATTTTTATATATATTTTCAAATATTTTGGCCTCTTCAGCAATACATGAATTATATAACAACATTAGATCAAATATATTCCAGAACATTTTTCAAAAAAATCTGTAGAATTTTCTACAAATTTTGTTGAAAAATGCTGTTGTGTAATTCATGTATTGAAGAGGGTAAAGTTGATTGAAAATACTTAATACTATTTTTATAAATTATGATGAGTTTATTTATCCTTATCCTGCTTTTTGTGCTGTTATACTCATTGATTGATGTCATTAGATATACAAATATCTCTAATTTTGTGTATAATTAGCTTGTTAAAAATTTTTTGCTAGAAAATTATTTGAGTTTTAAGAATAAGCTAAATGATTTTTATTGAAAACCAAAAAAATTTGAATTCCTAATACTACTTATACTTTCTCAGTGCTCAGGAATTTTACTACAGTTTATAATTACCATAATTAAGTTATATATATATATCTATATAAAACATAATTATGTAATTTATATAACTATAAATTTATGCCATTATAGTTTGCATTTAGGTCTTACTATAAGAAATTGTCCATAATATTAATTTAAAAATTTTTTAAATCATATTAACTAGTTTGAGCACCTTAATTTTTTTATTTTATATATATAATTGTGTGTGTGTGCGTGCGTGTGCGTGCGTGCGTGCGTGCGTGCGTGCGTGCGTGCGCGTGTGTGTGTGTGTGTGTGCGTGCGTGTGCGTGTGCGTGTGCATGCGTGCGTGCAAGAATTATGAATGAAAAATTGAATCAAAGCTTCTCTTCAACTTAGACTATAATACAATTTATGCTCAGTGATTGGTCAATGCAACTGATATGCATGTGAGTCCATGTACCAATGATCTAATATACCAGGAACATCCAATTTGTATTTGGTTTCTTTATTTTTTGTATTATATTGCTATGAATAATAATAGTTTGAGCAATCAATAGATATACAAGATAAATTATTTGCAAGATACGATCACATTGACTTAAAATTTGAGTGTGGAAAAGTGCCTCGTGTAAGACAAGGTCTATCAGTATAATAATTAATGCTAATTAAAATATTTTTTTGTTTAAAGAGAAATAAGAAAATCTATTCAGTCTATTATTTAAATTTATATAAAAAAATAATATAAATGTTAGACACATACAAGGGTACATCCATAAATTACATTACATTGTTAAGGAGGAAAGACATAATTGTAAGATGACGAAAAATGAAGGAGTCATTCAAATTTTGATATCATGTTATAAAAATAGTTAGTTTTACATTTCTAAAACATTACTTTTATGAAATATAAAAAGTTTTCCTTAATTATTTGAAAAATAAAGACTGTAATGTAGCATACAGTTTTGGAAATACATTTGTTATAAAATGGTATCTATTTGTTTGAAGGTTTATTTAGAAATTAAAGATTAAGTATAGCAGATCACTAATTTAAAATAATTATTTTTTTTCTGTTTATATAATTTTTCTGTAAAAATCAAAGAAGAAAATTTTTAATAGAATGGGTGAGAGATATTCGAATTTGTGAAGATGTCATCATGAGTCAAGTTTGGTGTGATGAAAATTGATGAAGGGGAGCTAGGATCAAAAATGTTCAAAACAACATAATATAGTTTATGGATGTTCCTTAACAAAAAGATGTTTAACTTAAATATTTTTATTTTAATATTTTTTAAAATTGATATATAATAATTTTGCTGAAACATTTTCATATTCTTTAGAAAAGCAAAATATTTTATTTCAATTAAAATATTTTCATATATTTTAAAAATATTAACATTTTAATATTAGGAACATATAAATAATATATATAGATATTCTAATTTTTAAATTTATTTTTAGTTTTTAATTCTTTTGTAGAATTATATATTGGATGCAGACTTGATTCTGAATCAAACTGCTTACTGATTTTTTATTTTTATACTAACTTATTGATAATTTTATGATTGATTGATGATATATAGTAAATATAATTTATTTAAAATTCAGAATCTCCAGATCAACAGATTATATATGAAATTAGTTATAACTTAATTATTTAATGTTAATTATATAATTGTTAATGCAATATATGATCAACATTAATATAATAAAATATGATTAAATAGCAAATTATAATTATGTTAAGCAAAATATCAAATTTTGACTTTGATATTTAATTATTTGTATTGATATTCCATTTATTATTATCTATATAAACTTAAGTATAATTACCAATATAAAAATATTAAAATGATTTATAGGCATGGATAATCCAAACATTTTAATTTATAATATATATAATAGCTATGAAATTATTTAATGAGAAATTATTATTGTGTATGAAATTGTATGTACAATATACACAAGGTCTTTAAGATAATATATTTGCCGTTATTTTGCTTATTGGTCTTATGAAATTTTCTAATCAAGAATTGTACCATATTTAAACTGAATTTTCAGGATATCAAATAAAAATTCAGATATTATTTATAGCTAAATAAATAATTTTTGTATCTAAAATTCTATTAAAGTCTCTCATAGACAAAATAACTTTTGTTGGAATGTTGAACATGCTTCATAAAAAAAAAATTTTCATGAATCAAATTTCATGGTATTCTTCATTAACTTTGCTAATAACCTTAATAAACAAATAAGTTTGTTATCCAAAAGAACATTTCTTTTAAATAATAAACTCAGGAAAGATAATTTACCTGCAAAATAATAACTTGTTTCCAGTGAAATTATAATTTAGTGAGATATAATTATTTTGGACACTATAATTTTAAACTAAAAAGTCAAAAAATATCAGCACTGGAAGCAAGTAACACATACAGTTTTTACAGAAATACTTGTTAAGTACACAATGTTTTACAGAAATAAAAACTATGTGTTATTTGCTTCCAGTGCTGATATTTTTTGACTCTTTGGTATTTAGAAAAGTAAGTTGTCATGAGTTATATAATTTTAAACTATATTAAAGAAGAATGTTTTAATTTTGGAAGATAAAACCTATCAAATTCAAAACTTATGATAATCTTTTTTGTGAATTTAAACCAAGCTAACAATGGGGAAACAAATTTCTCATAAATCAAAAAGAAACTTTCATAGTAAAATTTTAATGATACATAAATTACTTTTTAACATCTAAATGTTATCAAAATTTTAATTTGATATTTTGAAAATTCTGGTTTCACATGATATAACATTTCATAGAAAATTTCATACAAAGATATTAAGCAAATTAAAAATTGATATAATTATTTTGGATACTATAATTTTATACATGCAAAACTGACTTGTCAATGTTTAGGATATGGTTTTAGATATTGTGATGATGATAATTTATGTGATCATGTTCAAAAAGTTTGTTTTTAGAATCATGGTGTTTTATTAATCTTGATAACATACCTTATATTTTTTGAAATATTTCATATAAAAATTAAAATTCTCTTTGCATATTCTCAAGTTCAATTTGGTGCTTTTATAATCTTGTCTGTTGATTAATACAGAATAAAATGAGCCATTGTTTTTAAAAGAGTGTTTTAATTTTGGAAGATATGATATATGTTCATTTTCTCATACATTGAGATATTTAAGGGTTTGTGTTTGAATCAACTTAAAAATATTGGCAAACATTAATCAATTCGGGTAATGTTTTTAAAACTATAAACTTATTAAATTTTATTATGTTGCAATAATTAATAAAATTGTTAAAGAAAATAAATGATTTTTTTAGCTATAAATGGATTTATACCACTTTCAGTAATAACAAATTATGAAAAATAGAGGTAGCCCTCGGTTTATGCTGGCTCAGTTTACGCCAGTTCACAATAACGCCGCTGTGCAACTTGTCGTTTCACTGTGTAATTCCTGATTCTCTCTATGCTAGACTGATTTTCATTTCAGTGTTGATTTGTATTTACTGAGTTGCGACATTGTACATTCATTAAAACAAAGATTTTTATTGAATATATTTTTTCTGTTTAATATTGTTGGATATGTATACATTTACATTAAATTAATACAGTATTTCCGAAAAATGTAAGAGATCCGAAACTTTGAATTTCATTTGTTTTTTCTTAAGATTTTTTAATAAAAACATTTCATTTTATTTTATCGTAAAATACATTTTAAAAATTAAATTTATAATGCAATGTATTTTGTATTATATTGTATTAATAAGCAAAATTATTTGCTTATTTTTTCACTTCTGTAGAACCTAACCCTATACCTCACTGTAAATATGGGTTCATTTTATGCCAATTCGATTTGCGCCGGCTTTTGTAGAAACAGAACTGTGGCATAAATCGAGGGCTACCTGTAAAAACAATAGCAATTTTAAATTTCATATTTTAATTGAAGTTAAATTTTAAATAATAATTAAAATGAAAACATGTAAGTAAATGAATAATCGAGTTTATTAAGAAATTATAAAAGAATTTATAAAAAAATATAAAAAGTAAATTACTTTAAGATAACTGATAATAACAAACTTATTCATATTTCAATCTTACTTCTGCTTTACACTTAGCATAGTGAAATATTCATGGTGAATGGGAGATATGTAAGGTAGTAAACTCATCATATCACTATATTTCTTTCTTGTTATAGGTCTTGAAGTTGTATACAGTGGTAATATAGTAATTTCTAAAATTTTTAGGTCTTCCTCATTTTCCAAATAAATTAAGAACTTTAATTTCAAATGACAAAGAAAAATAATTTTAATTCTAAATCCTACTCCTCCTCTTAGTTTGTGTCAATCAAGTTAATATTGCTCAAACTACTTTCTTCATCTGAATCAAAAATTCCTCTTCTTTTAATAATATTCATGAGTCTTATTTCTGTAAATATAATAATAAAAAATTAAAATATTCCCGTGAAAAAAATTTATTTCTATTAAAAACTAACATCATTATCAAACCAAATTGAGATGTTATCGTCTCTTTTATAGGTATCAGAACTCATTTTAATAAGTGTATGAAATGTGATTTATCTAAAACTAATTAATTCTCTGCTTTGATAACCATGATATCAAATAATATTTCACACTGCAATCTATTAGTTTAAAAAAAACAAACCAACTACTTGAAGCTTGCAAAAGAAAACTAAACAAAATGAGTAAAATGACTTTCTCATCTCTTCATCTGAGCAATAACACTGTTATCTTGTTAATGATGATGTGTTTTTAAGGCATAGCTATTATCTACTGGAAAGATTTTAAAAGCAATGCACACTGAAATCATAATAATCAATAATAAATACAATTAAAAAGTTGTTTCAGTTATGATCATTACAAATGGATTTATTCCACTTTCAAAAAAACATTCGTGTGATAATATTTTACAGTTAAACTTCTTTTGATTAATTTATGAGGATATCATATACCATTGACTGTGTGATTATAAATATAAAAAGAGGATATCTATATATCACTAAAATTACTATTAACTCATTTTTTTCCAAAAATGGATTTATACCTCTTTCAAAAAAATGGCTCAAATATTAAATGTTCATTTCTTTTGCATAAGAAATAAATTTTTTATTACTCAAGAAAAAGATATAAGGAACAGTAAATATTATATGCAATTTACACTTGTCAAAATTTAATATTTATATAAAAGATGGCTGAAGCATTTAAAAACAGGCAGCTTGTCATTAGGAATCAGAAGGGCTGGGTTCCACCAATAATTTTATTAAATTATTCAAATTATTCACAGATATAAACTTCTTGATTAACAGATTTATTTTTTGATTATATAAATTATTATAAAAATAAAAATAGTTTTCCACAAAATATATATATTTTATTGTTTTCTTCCATACTTGGACCAGCCCCAGATAAATATTGAAGTGCTATTAGATATAGCAGTTCATATTACTACTGCTAGTTACTGTTTAGCACACTGGTGGAATATCCATGAGTTTATGGAGCATCTGGGCCAGTTCCATTGGGCCTTTGGTTTCTATACAGGAATGTGTGTACATGTTTTACAGTCTTGCAATTTATATTATTAATTCAGTGATTCATGATTATTATGTTTATTATTTTAAATTTATCAACACCATAGCTTATTCATAATTACATATTTTGAATCTGTTGTCATATTATTCTTCATTAACTTTGCTGATAATCTATATAAACAAATAAATAAACCATACAAAAATAGGTGTTTTTGTTGCTTTATTATTTATGTCAAAATCTTGATTTTCAATTACTAATATAAATAATTTTTTCTTAATTGATCTCACCATTTTCTGGATCCATGAGCAACCATTATTTAAATTAAAAATATCAGGAATGTAGAATATAGTAATTAATTGAATAATTAGGCCTAATTAAAATAAATTGTAGTTGCAAAATATGAATTTTTCCATATGTTTAATATTAACTTTTATCATTGTACAGTATTATGATTTTATTTTTCAATAAAGTCATCTCCAAAGTTTGATAAAATATATTTAATGCATCTTTCTCTGTATACAGTACATAATAGATATGTACAGGATGTCAGTTTAAACTGTAATTTCAGTGGTATATTCTAACTTATATTAAATTTATATATTCTGCTTAAATGACACATTAATTTAAATAGAAATACAGTAGAGTACAATATTACTGTATTTCATATAAATAATTTGATAATTTGGAATTCTATTAACTTTTTTTTTTTTTTACAATTTAAATACCATTGTTTCATATATGTTATAGAAACTGTTTTTATATATACAATATATGAAGACAATTCAGTATTTTAATTTTAAAATTAAATAATTTATTAAAAAATAATTATTAGTTAATTTAGAATCGTCTTAGCTTCTTTAGCATTTTGTCAGCAATTTGATTAATTTGATTAAAAACACACAATAATAAATGGAACTTATATTAATATACAGATATTAACTTCATATTCTTTAAAATTTATTATTGTTAAAAATAATATCAAAAGAAGTTAAAATTTAAAAATGTGAGAGTTCCTAAACATGGGATTACAGGTTTCTTTGTTGCTGTATTTAATATTATGTAATATAATGGCATGTTTTAATACATAAACAAGTTATCTATGCAGCTTCATACATCATCATACTGTATAAGTCAAAGATAAATGATCCTTTGCTCTTCTTATGTTATAACAAATGTTTTAGAGGAATTTTTATAATAGCAAAATTTTGTTATAATAAAGAATCACTTGCCTTAGAATTGTTTCATAAAATATGGAATATCTATAACAACTAATACTATTTCATTTATTTGTGATATCATTTGCTTTGAAAAATTGTAGATTCAGAAGTACTAGTTATTACAACTGTTGTCATTGTACTTATAAAAGCTTGTGTGCTTCTATGATAGTCTGTTAGAAGAAATTAGAAGTGAGTGCAAAATCAACTGTAAGAAGCAATTTATCAAATGAATTACTTTAAAGAAATAAAACATATTAAAATAAATAGAATACTTGTAAAATTACAAAATTATATCAGTTAGCAGTATAATTATTGTTTGATTTTTATATTGTGTAAAATTATGTAAACAATAACCAAAGTTTAATATTCTTTGAGATTGTTTTATATTTTTATAATGTTTTTGACAGTGATCTAGACTGGAAACTTGATTTTAATGTGATGTTTTAAAATACTTTTTGATATTTACAAACTAGAATAAATTTTTCTATAAAAATTTATTCTAATAAATTATTATTGCAATACTGTTATTGCCTCATATGTAGTTTTTAATCATTAACATAATCATAATATATACAGTACGTGAATTTTATTGGCGCAAATTCTTATAAAAGCCAGTTAAAAATATATATACATATACAACTCTCTTAATTTGAAGCGAAATCTAAAACTGAAACAAGTTAACCAAGCAGTTTAAGAAATCCAGTACTGTATACTGTATGTATAGTATAAATCGATAATTCTTGCAAAAACTACATATGTTTAAGGCAACAGGAGTTATTGGAAACCGGGCAATTCCATTTTTCAGATTGTATGACCTGCGCGGTATATTAATTATAATTATTGAATTGTTACGGTGTGCCTTCTCTATTCTGAGCATTTTTTCGTATACATAGATAAATGTTTACAAGTTGTGAATATAAATTATCTCTTAATATATGAATGTTTGAAAAAATTAAAAATACCTCTAGCTATAATTTTACATATATCAATGTATTAAAAAAAAGTAAACCACAGGTACAGTTATAGAAATTATCGATTAAGGGATTAGCTGGCATTTATTCAGTTTTTAAATTTGCTTTCATTGTTTAATATAATGAAGTGAATTTAGAAATTGTTCTCCCTAATTTAGTGCTCGAAGAAGAATTAAAATAGCGAAATTTCGTGGAGAAGATTTCAGTCTGATATTTTTTCTTTTTGTGTAAGAAACTGCCGTTACTGACAGTGTTTAGGTTCTGCTTTGTATCCCAGAAGGCGTTTTAACAAACTGATGAATGTGTCTTTCCGTCATTTAAATCTGTACATAATAGATTGAATATTGTAATACTGATACAATTTTTTCCGATTTTCGAATGAAATCAATTTCAATAAAGAAATGTCGGTGATTTGTGTTATGCCAAACGATTGTTTTCCATTATTAATATTGCAATACAATGTAATTTGTTAGAAATTGTATTATATATAAATCACTTAGGAACAAAATTGAAATATTTGTCAGAAGCTGTAATATTAAAATGTTGCAATTAAAATGTTAGCATACGTTGAGAGATGTGTAGTGATTTTTCTAGATGAGTTTATACAGTGAATAATAATGCCTGTGTCGTAGTTAATACCATAACCATAACCATTCCAATGCAGTCGTATTGAGTCTTTTAGATTTTATTTAAAAAAATTTCACAAAATTTATTTTAATAACAATAATAGTTCAAAACTTTAATAGAAAGTATATAATCTTTATGGCAGTTGATTATAATAAAAATCTGTATTACGCAACGATAGTATTACAGTAAGCCCTGGCTAGCCTAGATCAAAATATGGGAAATTCATTTTGGAAGAGATTTTGAATTTTCTAGCAATGAATAAGTATATTATTTTTTCATAGTTTTTAAATAAAGGCTCTGCAGTGATATTTTTCATTTACTTTCATCAACACTACCTGTATCATTAAATTTTCCGCTTATCTGTGCTTATCTTTTGGATTAATTTTGCTTCACTAATCCAGATAACCTTTCCCAGTTAATCCGTATTAGCGAGGGTTTACTGCATTTAGAAAAAATAGAAATCGTATAAATTGAAATCGCCGATTTTTTTTCTTCAGTTATTATTATAGATTTTATCTTAAAGCGATATTTGGAATAATAATACCTAGCTGAATAATAATAACGATATAATACTAAATATGTACTGTATCCACTGTAGCTTATATATGTGAGTAATAATAATAGAGATGATCATCTATTTTGGAGATTTTTAACCTTTAATTTTTGCGGACTCCTGTTGCATCACTACTAGAAAGCAGATCTCTAAGGCCCTAAATCATTCCTATGATTTAAATTTCAAAATAATACACAATAAAAATAAATAAATATTTTTCTTAATTCTTAAATGAAAAAATATTCAAAGATCTGAATTTTAATTACATTGAGAAGATTGATGCTGCATCTGGATTATTAACTTTAATGTTTTATCTTCGAGAATAATTCTGAGGTCAGATTCTATATTTCGTAAACTACTAAAATTACTTTTCTAAATTGTTGTTGGCAGTCTGAGGTCCTCTGATTTTGGAATTAAGAACAACTGCTATTATTGTGCATTATCGTTCCTGCATTATCCTAATTTTCGCATATGTATGCTACTTTGTAATTTATTTAAAAGTATTTTCAAATGGAATTTAAAGTATACTTCAATGTTTTTGTAATTCAGAAATTTTCAGAAACCATAGTTTTATTAATAAATCGTCATTATTTAGCATTTTTATAATATTCACACCGTAAGATATGCATGTATAAAATATAGTGAATGAGATTAGTGATTCGATGTAGTCGTAAAGTGCTTTGGATTCCCGCGTATGATCGATTTTCTTTAGAATTCATTTTTCCTACGCATTTTCACGATCGTTCTCTGAATATTAAGTAATGATGCAAGATGTATTTAATAGGCTTTGTTAAGAATGTACTGTAATTACATTAGTCTTATGAAACAGAATTAGTGATATTATATTTCATCTGATTATTATATACAACGGATAATAATGTTAATAAAAGTTCAGGCAACTCTTATTACATAATAATCGAGGCGGAATAATTCAGTTTGAATCATCGTTTAAAATCATATAAAAAGTGTTTTTAATAATTATGCCTTAATAAAAAGTTATTGCCCAAAATTCTCCTATGTTGAACATTATATGTGGCTAGCTCATGGGCCAGCTCAAATGTAATATAGGTTATGTTATTACTTCAAGTCGTTTTATTATTTTGCCCACTGAAGCGACGGAAATGAAAAAATTGATTTTCGCTCGAACAAATAAGTATAAATGAGTAGACTCTTCTACACACGGTAAGACAACGACGAATATCTTCCATACTTTGAATACTACGTTACTTTATTGTATTTATTCTTATTCATTTAAAAAATAATCTCTTTTTTCAACTTGTGAATTTTATTTAGAGTGTTTTTAAATAAGTCGTATCATCGCCATACATAGCTAATATATATATATATATAAGCTATCCAACTGAACTAAACAAGGAATATATTTGATGGCTTCATTTCAGAACTCCTCAGGCTAATCAATATCCAATATAGGATCGGATAGAAGATTGAAGGGAGAATTCAACAGCCCGAGTCCAAAACATAAAGCAATTATAATATACTGTTCACTGAAAATGCCTATTTTACAAACTTACATTTATACTCATTTTTTAACAATTCGACGAAGAGCATTTTAAACAACCAGCACGAATACATCATTTGATATTTTATTGTTCAAAAAAGTGTAAATTTTTTATATTTCGGGTCTTGTAAAAATAGCTTATGATGATCGGGAGGCCATAATTCTACAGAAACAGTGTTATCGAAAAATTCAACAGATTTCATCTGAAAGTTGCAGTATATGCAATTGCACAATTTTGATGGAACCAATAATTTCAAGTGCTGAATGGAACTGCTATAATAATAGCATGATATATTTCAGCGATTATTGTTTTTTTTTTAATGTGGGGCTTATCATCATTATCTATAAAACAGCGTACCGCAATACTTTGAATTTTAAAGATTTTCAACTAATTCATGAAATTTTTACTTGAATCATATGCTAATGTTTTTGGCTATTTATATAAGGCACTCGAAAAGTCGCGCAACCTAAACTTCAACGAATTGTAAAAAGTTTAATTTACAAGATCTTTTTAAATGGAGTATTTTATCCGAGACAACATCACAGTTGGCAACACTGCTAGATCACTCCATCAGTCAAGTTGGAGAGCATGTATCATTATATTGAGTCAGAGCAGCGTATCTTTCGCGCAGGAACGTCTCCCGAAAACTAATTACTAAACGACGTACAATTACGACGATTTATTTGATACATTAACATCTGGAAAAGGAGCTAAAAAACCATCATGACGCGGCATACGATTGCGATTTGAACTAACTCCCAAGAATAAGGACGTATTGTTCCTGCTGAAAGACATCATTGCTGACATCATTGGGGCGTCTGTAAAATTCAGGCATGGTC
>WUQG02010927.1:0-11876 GCA_011317285.2 Androctonus mauritanicus
TAAAATATCTAGAACTAAATCCGTTTTACTTAAAAGCATCTAGAACTAAATTTCTTTCAAAAATATCTAGAACTAAATCTGTTTCACTTTAAAATATCTAGAACTAAATCCGTTTTACTTAAAAGCATCTAGAACTAAATTTCTTTCAAAAATATCTAGAACTAAAATCTGTTTCACTTTAAAAATATCTAGAACTAAATATGTTTCATTTTAAAACATCTAGAACTAAGTTCGTTTCACTTTTAAACTTGTAGAACTAACAAGTAAGTTTGTTTTAATTTAAAGTTATTTGCTTGGCGTAAACAAAAGATTGGTTTAAAAGTATATAGGCAAGAGATAATCCAATTTAAATCGTGATCAAAATCATTATTTAGAACTAAATTGAAAACTGCTATAGGCCTGAGAGAATTCTGTTAAGGAACTTTGATAGATTATATGTTAGATTAACTAATCTCGCTTTAAAAATTGTTTAGTTTAAATAAGTAGCCGAAAATAATTAAAAGGTACCAAATTTCATTAATTAATAGACCAAATTTCTTTCTTTTTCTTTTTACTTATCAAATTAGATATAGTCGTTTAGCTCAATGCCACTAATAAAAGCGTCTAAATTTAAGAATGTTTTGAATGGTTTACACCCGATTAAAAATGCGAGACTACATCTTTCTTGGCAATTTTAATTAAAGTTTAATGGATTTGTCTCTAAACTTAATTAGCAATCCGTCGGTTTTCTTGTTTTAAATCCTAAAAATGAAGTTTTCCATCGCACGTATTGTGCATAATATGGTTTTCTCCAGATAAGGATTTATCAGGTAATTCAGTAATACCGAAAATGTGTCAAGTAATAGATTGTAATGGTATCAGATAATGTTGTGAATAATTCAACAAAATGGATATAGTTGACATTCTCTGTATATACGGTATATATATATTATCTCAGAGAGTCTTTAGACAAATGATATTCCCAAAATAATTGAAATAATCTTAGTTTTATACGTTAGATCTAGATTAACACACGCCATAAATTGAGTTTTCTGCGAATGGGTAAGAGTTTTTCGTGATGAAAATCATAAAGTTGACCCGATTTTACAACTTTAAACATTGTTAACAATTCATAATTCTAAATTATTAATAAGTTATTAATCAATAATTTCCAGTCGGAATGCATTTGAGTAAAATTAAATTTGTAAATTAACACGTGTTTCCAAGTCGTGCCTTTTATTGTACTATATAGATCCGAGCATATTGAAATTGCGTAATGTAATGGCAAATATCATGCATATTAATGCACGGAAAAATGGCGAATTGTTATTTAAACATACATATTCACCACATTTATTCGAATAAACAGCGCATAAACTTATTGTAAACAGTGGCCTTTGATAAATTGTGCGTGTTTTATAGATTTTTCAATCTACTTTCTGAAGGAAAATGAGGCTTACGAGATCATGCTGTTGACTGTCTATATCGTCTCTAATAACGTTCGAATTAATTAATATAGTTTCATGAAGCTTAGTAATGATATATTTACCATTAATGGCAACTTCGATACCATTTCATTTAGCATTCCAACTGCAACCTTTTAAAAATGGTGGATGTGCAAACTTCTGAGGTACTTTTCTGAATAATTTATTAGATTTTTATCGAAATTTAGCAGAAATATCAAATCTCTGAAGACTGCTTCGAAGACCTCTTAAACTTTTATCTTCAACAGTTAAAAATTGGCGGCAAAGGTTTCTCCCCTAATAACTTTTGAACTATTTGATTGAATTTTATAAAATTTAGCGAGATGTTCAGGCCACTAAAATGGTATTTGAAGTAAGATCAATCAATCCTGTAGATTCATCCGTTTAAAAATGGCGGACGTTCAATCATCTGAGCAATAATTATGGAACTATTCGATAGATTTTTATGACATTCAACATATAGGTTATGTCATACAAGACGATTTTGATGATATATATATCATCAAATGATATATATATATTAATCATACCAAACTAAAGGGCTCTTAGGGAGTACGCAAAATAGGCAATTAGTGTTTTCCATAATTATGTTGAATTTTTATTAAAGTTGATTATTTTCACCAGATAATAAAGAGCGCTGTTTAATGGTTGAAAAATATCAAGCAGCGCTGTTATTCGAACAAAATATTATAACGTACAAATTGATAAATTAAATATATTTATCACGCGATTTTTTTTACGCGAGAGATTTCAAATCTGACTTTCTATAACTTCAAATGCAAACAGATCTTCAGAAATTTATTCCGTTTCACTGGAAAGAAAGTTTTTTTTATTATTATTTTTATTTCAAGGAGATATTTTTTTTTACTAGTATTTTTTTTTTCCACACAGGGAAGAAAATGAATTCTAAAAAGCACCTTAAAGTACAAATAAATGATAAATTGGATTTGTAATGCGCGGGTTATTTCGATATCTCAACAGTAAGTAACTTAGATCTTTTCAAGAGGAAAAAAATTCTGAACGAGTTTTTTAAAATGATTTTCAGTAAAACTTTCAAAAAAAAATATTCTTTTATCTTGTAAAACCTTATTTTCTGAATCAATATATATATATAGATTATATAATTATAATTGAAAACGGCTTTAAAAACATATAAAACGTTCTCACTCAAACCTATACTGTAGTGACTTTCAAATGCACTTTGTACTTATTAAAGTTTAATATTTCTTTTTTTCCGATAAGAAACTACAAAAAGATCTTTTTTTTTCGCATCCAACATATAGCGATACGTCTAAAGATGAATTTTTTTTTCTCTGCTCCTTTCCTCTCCAAAAAAAAAAGAAAGAAATTCTTAAATAAATGTCTTCATTGTGTTCTTAAAAGGAATATCCCAAGTCTAAAATTTACAATTTATGTTTCGATTTTTGCAAAAGATTCCTTTTGCTCTATTAAAGGAATAAAAAGGAAAAAAAATCTTTTTTTTTTTTTTTTTGTTAAGTCACGTCGATTTTCGATAAGTTAGTTTAAGTGTTTGTGGCTTAGGATATAAATTATTTATTTTATTAACTTTAAAAATAGGTTTTCGTGCCGTTACTTTCATTCTGCTGTACTCTATTTTTATTCGTACATAAAATAATTAATGTAGTTCCTTAAAATTGTTTTTATTCGTTTTTAGATTATTTTTTTTTTTATTCATATTTTATATATTTTTAAACGGTTCGTAAAGGAGTTCGCCCGTTCCGTGTATCTATATCCGTCGTTTGTTTGTATGTCTGCCAGTTCGACAGACAGTTTGGCAACTAATTAAAGATACTTTTAGAGAATGTTGTTCGGATCAGAAATTAAAAAAAAAGTAATGCAAATTTATTTGTTTGGACTTTATTTAAAGTGATAACGATAGAATTACTGAAATTCTGATTTATCTCCAGCATACATGTCACTTCTTTTTGGATTTCATATTCTGGGAAGATCTCTTTTGTAGTAAAGAATCAGAGATAAATATTGGGTATGAGAAAAATTATTATTATTAATAAATGATAATTTTAACCTTCTAAAGGTCTAAACCTCAGTAAAACCTCTCCATTTTATGCTCATATCTCTTAACATTTTGTGGAGTAGCATGTAGCCATTTTGTTTCAAAATGGCTTCTGTTTCCTCCTGACACAAAAAAAATGCTCTAAAACTCATGGATGATTGTGCGGATTTAAATATAATTCATATTTTCTAAAAACATATGAATTATATTCAAATCTACAAAATTATCCATCAGTTTTAGAGCATTTTTTTTTTGTCAGGAGGAATCGGAAGCCATTTTGAAACAAAATGACTACACGCTAATTCACAAAAAAGTTAAGAGAGCTGAGCATGAAATGGAGAGGTTTTTCTGAGGTTTAGACCTTTAGAAGGTTAAAATTATCATTTATTAATGATAATAATTTTTCCCATACCTAATATTTTATCTTTGAAGAATCGGAAGCCATTTTGAAACAAAATGGCGGCTGATTTAATTTTTTTTTTAATTCGAACGAAATTTAATTTATTAATAATTCCTTATATCACAGATTGGTTTTGGATCAAAAACAAATTCTGGACAGTTGATTTGCGATATTAAACAATCTATTTGTTACATTCAAAGATTTAATTAATTAAATTAATGATTTATGCGAATAGTTTCGAATCAATTAAGTACTGTTCTCATTAATAATTTTTCATCAATTATTTCACCAACTGTTTCAATTTTAATCCCTTTAAAATTCTGTTTAACAGCTATTTAATAACGATTATCGCCTGTAACCATCTTTAACATTCGCGCTTTATGTTTTTCCTTTGCACTTTAATTTTTTTTTTTTTTTTCGGTTGACAATTACATAGTTGCGATTTTTATGTGTTGTAAAATATTTACTGCAGAATCTCTTCCTGTTCTCTAACGTTCTCTAGATCTCTAAAAGCATCGTATTCTTTATTTTATTTTCTTTTTCTTATCCTGTCAGGTTTTGTACTAGAAATTCCACATTTTTCGATATCTATCGCGTACAAACCGTAAATTCGATATTATATACTTATAAATTTTATAATTCTATTAAAAAATATATATATATATGCAAGTTTATAACGAACAGATTTAATTAAGTACGGTATTAACGGAGAAAAATTGTTGTTCTTTTTTTTTTTACTCTACAGTTTTATTTAGTGTTTGTATCTGTCGTCTTCGCCATGTCAGTTGTAGTTTATTAATATTGTCTCGCTTCGCGTTGTTTTGATAATTAAAACATTCATTTTAGAGCGATTATATCGACGGAAATTATGCTTAAAACATTCTTTTTCACTTGGATAATTAACGACGTTTACGGAATGCTTAGTAAAACTTTCTAATAAATTTCTCCTTGTTTACATTGAATCTTTATTTAAATTAATTTAAATAATAATATCGTCAACAATCTGTGCCTTTTGAGGAGTAATAAATGGACAAAACGGCGCGTTATGTTAACAAACAGATTTATTTATTTATTATAATTTTGCGAGACACGTCAAAGCAGAATATTTTTTTTTATATACTTCTGAATATCTGGGATTTTTTTATCTTCCTTGGGAACTGCAACTGTTCGAACAGATGCACCCTTCGAATATAAATATCGAAGTAATGATCGCGTTACAATTTTGTGCGAAAATTTCTCTCTCCATAAAGCTAAAAATTGAATCGCCATTCTTTACATTTAAATACTTACTAGTAATTATGTTATATTAATAGTTTCGATCGATAACTTTTTTTTTGTTTTTAGCCTGCGAAAACGTGACGATATCTTTCTTTATCGTTAAATTTTTAAAAAGAATATGTTTTTGCTTTTTTCCCCCCTCCCTCTTTCTCTCTCTCTCTCTTATCGCAGCTACAGATCGCGCGCTAAAAGAATAATCGCGTTACTTTTCGCGATAGGAAAGTTTAATCGCATCAGAATATTTAACTTGGTTATTTTTTTTCGTTTCTGCAGTACATAACGGATATAGGCTAGACAAAACCGGAATACGATTAATTTCTGCTTATTATTTTTATTACGTTCGACCAAACTTTCAAGTTTGAGAATTAAAACATATGTTACGCTTTATTCCCCGAAGTTTAAACCGCCATATTCCGAATTTCTAACGACAGAAAAGGTTAAAAAAGTTAAATTTTCTCTATATAAGTTTATAACATATTTGATTAATTATTAAAAAAATAAATTAAAATAAAAAAAAATTCGTAAGAATCGAATCTCCGAAACGTTAATATAGTTTCAACTTATACAGCGAACTGGAAGAATCTTTTGTTGGATTCTGATCGTTATTTATTACACTACCAAAGAAAACTCTGCAAAAAAAAAAAAAAAAAAGTACAAAAAGAGTAATCAAAAATGGAAATTTAACTAGCGCAGTATCTTTTCTTTAAAAAGGAAAAAGGAAAAAAAAAAAACGCTCTCAATTATTTAATGTTGATCTACATAAAATGAATTAAAAATAAGTCGAAAACTCTCGAGGGTAGTTCATGTTTTTCGGATATTAATAAATTTTAAGTAGTGTTTTCTGTTTGTGATATTATTTTTTAATGGGATTTGTAATGATAAATAATATGTTATTTAATTATTTTCCATTATGATAATGTTCGAGCGTGTTTATAAATTAACGATAAAGTAATGATAAAAGAAAATGCCAGAGATGATTGCCTATGGCTGTGATGTAAATATTTATTTATATCCGATAATCTTTCTGTTAAGGAGAAATATTATAAAATATTACTATATATATATATATAAAATAAAAACTTGCAAATCTTATAAAAATCTGCTTTTTTAACCTGATGCTGATCAGACAAATTTTTGATAGGCGTTTACAAAATTTTAATAAAAGTTTTATCACTCGATGAAAAATATTTGGTTTATTTTTTAATTTTTTTTTTTTATTTTTATTTTTGATCAATCGATCAAAAATATAAAACTTGCAAATCTTATAAAAATCTGCTTTTTTTTTTAACCTGATTAAAAGCATTGATGCTAATCAGATAAACTTTTGATAGGCATTTACAAAATTTTAATAAAGTTTTATCAATCGATCGAATATTTTGAGAGTTTGAGCCTTTTAAATTTTGAAAATCGTTACGATAATTGGCTACAAACTATTCCTAATAAGCCAATTACTGGTATTCCTTAGAATGTCTATTTCTGCTTCTCTAACCAATCAGAATGCGAGTTATCAAAATTTAAATTTTTTTTTTTCTAGTTTGTCAGATCAAAAAAGTTTTGTTAGACTTTTTATCTTATTTTTCCCACATATAAAAGTTGTTTTTACTGGTTAATCTATATAAAATCAAATTTATGCAGCGCACAGAATTTCTGTATAATGCAGAATATTGAATTTTATGTTTATGTATAATACGTATGTTTAAATTTTTTTTCATATATATGCCACATTTCAGTGCTATAAATGTCGCACTTACATAGATTTTAGTTCAGTTTAAAGCCATTATTCTAAAGTCATCCATGTTTGATGCTTTCGACGTCTGTAAAATCAGAATATATAAAAAACAAATTGGAACATCTGCTACTTTACAGCTATTTTATATGTATATAAATATATATATTCTGAAAGATTCAACATGTGAAAATTTTAGGAATTTTTATCAATTTTATAGATTTTTTTTTTTTTTACATTCTTCTCTTCGCGTATTAGAATGGAAGTAAAATGCTTTTAACGCGAAAATCCGTTTAGGTACAAAGCTGATTAAAATTAAATATTTTTGAATATTTATTGATTTATTCAAAAGACACATGGCATTTTAATTATCAAAAAGTAAAAAGTTGTTTGCATCATCAGATTCGTGCGTCACGTCCATATTTAAAAATATTTTTACTTGCATGATTCATCGCAAGCTTGTTTGCAGCTTTTCGCTTTATAAAAATATTTATACTCACTTCCTATTATTATTATTATTTGTATAATTTACTTTGCTATATTAGATGAGCAATAATAAATGCGTTACAAAAAAGATACAAGTTATTCATGAAACTGGGTGTGGTAGTTTCTTCTTAGAATCTCCTTCCTTTCTTCAAGCCAGAAACATCATAGGTGGTTTTATAATTATGTAAAGCTGTTAAAAATCTTGATTATTGCGGTTAGAAACAACAATTAGATTCGAAAAAATTAATTAAATATTCACCTAAAAGGTAAAATACTTCAACAACATAATGCACTTTAATTTAGTCATAAAAGGGTAAGATTCTACTTTGACTGCCTCGCGTTTTCGCGGCGCCGCTGACACACATTAAATTATAATATTATATGAACATATTATTATAATATGATGAAGTAGATGCTAATATCATTCACACGCATATTACCATCTAGTTTATCGAACACGGAAAAGTAACAAGCGTTAAAGCGCGCTATAACGCGATTTATTATTCGTAGACGCGTCGCGTTGGAATCGGACGCGAAAACGCGTGACAGTCAAAGCAAAATCCGGCACAAAAATCAAGAGATAAACGAATCAATTCTTATCGTACAATGCAAGAAGATTGATTCCACACCTCGTACGAAAACATCAAGTTTTTCTTTCGACCAGTACAAATTATTTTTGTTTTCCAGACGAAATATGTTTATAACTACCTGATCAACAAATGTTTGTTGCAAAAATTTCTGTCAATATTTTTTTTTATCATGCGTGATGTTTTCGAACTTATTTATTTTTTAACAAATAACAACAACAACAACAACGTCGGTAGTTTGATGCAAAATTATACATTACTAGGCCAATTTTGCGATAAACTGCATAGACCACGCCACACTTTTCAATATGGCAGAACATCATTTTATGCATTTAATTTTTAAGTTTTTGCGTTTTGTACATTAAAAAAAAAATAGATATTATATAGATCGGTCTCCACTGAATCATAAATCACATTATTAAGTTCTATATATAATTTTTTTTTTATATACTCGCGCCTTTGATAAATTATTACCGAAAGACGATGCAGCTTCACTATAAACATCCTTTCCTTTTTTTTTTTAATCCGAAAATTTACATTTGAACGATGAGATATGTAGACAGAACCTCGTTGTTTATATGCACACGACATGTATCTTTATGTAAGTATATATATTATGTGAGAAAAGATATAACAACTATAATAATGCATTCCTTACTTTCCAACCATCATCACCAGAAAGCTCCTTTCTAAAGGAGAATTTTATGTTTATGATAAATAAGATAATTCACAAGATTTATAGATATTACGTACAGTTTCCTGAGAAGTTAATACATAATAGCGTGTACGGTAGATCATCGATGTGATATCGGAAAGGTAAATAAACAAAATTGAATAGTGACACCAAAAAAAAACATCAATCTGTAAACTGTTTCTTTTCTTTTTTTTTTTTTGTGAATCATGAATACGATATGTTGCGAGTGTAAATACGAAATCGTATTGCAGGATCTATTGCTCAACAGACGTAAGAATTTTTTAAATATTTAGAAAAATCTATATAGGGGAGGATGATTCATTCATATGCATCTCTAACCGTTCTTTGGCATTAAGTGGCTGTAACTATTTTAGTAAAAAAGTACGACTTTTCACGCGTGTTTCGGAAAATGAAAATCTGTGTTTACGAAGTTTAACGTTTCTCTCCTCGAAAACAAAAATTATTTTAAGGTTTCGATTTTTATTTTTATTTTCTAAACTGTTATTTTTGTCGAATTTCTTTCCAAGTTCTCGTTAAGTTTTTCAATTGGAGAAATTTTCTGCCGTGATTACCGTAGGAAGGTATGTACTAGTAATAAGTTTATCTAACCGATGTTACGTCTTAATAATATAATTTTGGCCAATCGAATACGATGTTATTTTCGGAATGTTTTTTTTTTTTTTTTTCGATCTGTCCGAAAATTACTGAAGTATCGATTCGGTTTTCTTACCGTAGTTAGACATTGTTTGAGAACGAACGAGGTGATTAGTAAAGTCTCTCTCTCTCTCTCTCGAACGGATGGTAATTTTTCGTATCTAACTTGTATGAAGAAGAATACGCAGTTTTACAAGCGAATCTGCACAGGAAATAAATTTCAGAATTGCAAAAGGTATCGCAGAAAGGTAGATACAAATTCCTTTAGAAAATTTCGCGAATAATCTGTAAAGAAGGTAGAAAAGAAGACATAGAAAAAAGTCCTTTTAGATCTTTTCTATGTCTTCATTCTATTTCTCGCAAACGCATTTAGGTTTCCGTGATATGTTCGTGACAGTCATAAAATAATAATAATAAAAAATTAGATTATTCTCTCAAAAGAAACATTCAGATTTTAAAAGCGACAGAGAGACAGAGAGAATTTAAGGATGTGTAATTTGGATTTCGACCAAATTATGTGACAGTATGGGGTACATATCCCGACTGTCATTTGAAATTCTGGCATTTATATTATTAACATTTTCCAAGTTTGTTGTTACCTTCATTTAATAATATATCTTAGACACAGAGAAGAGTTATTTTTCAAAACAGAAAAAAAAAGATAGAATTGCTTTCTGTGTACATAATATTTTTAATGGTGCAGTTAAATTAGATTACTTCCATTTGAAAATTCAACCTCGTTGCTCACCAAAAATATCTCGCACTCGAGAGTAAAATGCATTAAGAATAAATCAAATTTAATAATATTCCTGACCTGGTATTCGTTTTTTTTATTGTTTTTTTTTTAAATAAAGAAAAACCGTGCGACTTACGCGAACTTATCAAACAGCATTCAAAATTTACGTGGCGTGATTAAACTTCGATTGCGATAGAATCAAACTCGCCAGTTAATCACTGTAGATGATTATTGATACGTAGCGAATAACGAAAAAATAAAAAATAAAAAATTCCAAAAATTATTTTGATGGTTTCAAACTTATTAAAAGACGCATTAATCGCTGTTGTCTTCATCGCAATGGCGCCGTTTGTTGTTTGCAATGGCGAACTTGCCGAATAATTTTATAATTTTTATATGCGTTTTGTTCCTTCTCTTAACGTTTCATCTTTTAGCCAGAGTACTGTAGTTGTTCGAATAAACAGCGCTGAGTAATAATCGTCACGTAAAAAATAATAAAAGGCGCACGTTTGTTAGGTTTTCAAAATAATACCCACCATATTTTTTTTTTCTTTTTTGCTAGAAGATACTGTTTTAAATGGTTAGAAATAAAAAAAAATTGAACAAACAGCGCTTCGGATACGTCGCGAATAACGAAAAAAAAAAAGATTTCCAAAAATTATTCGGATGGTTTCTAACATTAAACAACGCGTTAATCGTGTTGTCTTCATCGCAATGGCGCCGTTTGTTGTTTGCACTGGTGAACTTGCTGAATAATTTTTATGTACGCTTATTAACGATATTTCTTTTTTCTTAATCTTTAGCCAAATATTATAGTTATTCAAATAAACAGCGCTCTGTAATAATCGCCAAATAAAAAATATTAAAAGGCGCACATTTATCGAAATCTCAAAATTATACCGACATTTTTTACTAGATATTGTTTAAATCGTTAGAAATTTTTTAAAAAATAGAATAGACAGCGCTTCTTATCAGACTGAGAAGCAAATTCGCGAATGAAAGAAATAATCAGCGCGCCGTATATTCGAATGAATTCTATAAAATGGAATCATTATCAGTTATCTCTGTTCATCCGATCAACAAATTATAACGAACGGAATAACAAATTCAATTTTCATCATTATAGAATAATTACTTTTTTTCCACATCGTAGCTTTCTTAATTATAATTAACTCTAATAAATGATAATCACTAGCTAATACATAATGTATCAGAAGCACTTTCGCTGCATTTTATTAATATGGGATTTCTAGAAATTAGAATAACAGTATTATATCGAATGTTTTTGCGCTTGAAATTTTATTACTTGGAATTTTTTTTTTATTTTTATTTTTTCTGTTGTAAAGTAACTAAATTAAAAACTTTGATGCGATTAATTCAATTAAATATTTATCGAACATAGTTTTTGATACTTTTTTTGCAACAAGAATCCGATGATTCTTGTTGAAAAAAGAAACTTTTTTTTTTACCAGATTCTTCATCATCTTTTTCAAGAAAAATATGATGAAGAATCTGGACTAATTTTTAAAAATGGAAAAATATTTTCTGATAACTGGTTTTAAAATATATGAAGAAGAGTTTTCAAGAAATCAAGAATTTGAAGAAGAATTTTCAAGTCTCGTCTTTTTCAAGAAAAAGATGAACTTTTTTCTCACCTGATTCTTCATCACCTTTTTTAAGGAAAAGTTGATGATGAATCTTTTCAATTTTTTTTTTCATTATCTTGAAGATTCATCATCATCTTTCTCTTGAAAATTTTTTATCTTTCTCTTCAAAACTCTTCGTCGTCTTTCTCTTGAAAATTCTTCTTCATCTTT
>WUQG02010938.1:0-11876 GCA_011317285.2 Androctonus mauritanicus
TACTGATATTTTTGGGTTTTCCTTGCAAACCATGGTTCGAAAATATATTCGCAAAACTGATAGACAAAATTGGACAGAGGATGCCGTGGAAAATGTGTTAGAAGGAAAGATGGGCTATAGGAAAGCATCATAAATATTCCATGTTCCTCAGACTACTACTGAAAATAAAGTAAAGAAATGGAAAGAAGGTCCAGAAGCAAAAAATTAACCAGTTAAGGCGAAAATGGGACCATCAGAAAAAGTAAGTCTACCAAAAAGAAAGCTACACTTCAAAAAAGCAAAGACAAAGAACCACAGAAGAAGAAACCAAAATTCGATAAAGAAGATACGGATGCCTTTATTGTGGTGATTTAGATTCAACATCGAAAGAAGTTTGGGTCATATGCAATGCGTGTCAGAAGTGGGCCCACTTCTCATATGTAGGTATCGATGAAAATGATGCTGAAACAGTATTTATTTGTGAATATTATGGGGGAAAATATTATTCTCCATCTTGCCCCACCCATGGGGCAAGACGGGGCATTTTACACTTTCAATAAATTTTTAAATTTCTCATGTGTTACATCGCTTATATTTCATAAAATTGATTCATTTTATACTTTATATGCAAATGGGTTTAAAAATAAACTTTCGTGTTTTTATCTCTAAAAGTTACTTTCCTGTGCTTCTTTAAACCTTAACGTCCTGTTATGTCCCCACCTTTCCCTATATATGATAAATCAAAAAGACAAACTTCTATCTGACTCATTATATTCATTTATTTGCACTGATCAATGTTTTGTATTTGCCAGAATTTGACGGATTTCTAATGCTAGTCCTATTATCTATGTGTTTTGGGATATAGATTATGAATATGACAGTTTTCTCAAATCCAAAAAATGAGGGATCTAATATAATGGCTCGAAATTCAACGGATATTTTAATTAGTCCCACAGAGCTAAAATTTCAGATGTTAAAGAGTAACTATTGAACTAGTTCGCAAATATCACATAATCCAGAATTCTACTTCGAAAGGAAGAGAAAGGGGGAAACTAAATTTCCTATATTTCGTTTAAGGAAAATTTAAAAAATCATTATTTCTCAATCATTTGAGTATTTTGTTTTTTAATCATTAAATATATGTTGTTATAATCTCATTTTTTTTACCCGGTGGGAACTAAGCGGTGGGGTACTTCCGTATCCACCATTGGCTACCCACACTCTGATAGTTAGTTAGCATGTAAACGATGGAGTTCAACTAGCCAGGTCCGAACGCGTCCTGAAAAGACTGAAGTTGTGGAATCCTTGGAATTGAATCCAGATCCTGCTGGATGGAAGCGTAGCGCGCTTCCATCCAGCAATGGGTAGCGGCAATTGGGCTGATGAGTATTTTATGTTGAGAAAAATATCCCTTCACATATTTGCAGAAAAATTCTATTCTAAAGGGAGACAATAAACAAATATTAATTCTTATATTTCAGAGATTTTTAATATTACTTATTAAAAATCTCTGCATAATAGGACAGTACTTATTATGCACAGGCATTTGAGACGCGAATCTAGGACTGGCAAATATAGGAGGCTCAAAAATTAAATTTGACAAAAAATTTTTAACAACATTTGAATTTTATTTAAAAAAATTAGTTATTATAAGATCGGATTAAGATACTCGAATAAATTATATAAATAAAAATCAAAACATTTTTTTCCTTCATTGAGCTCACTAACAATATGCCACGATTATAATCAAGTAATATAGTTGTTTTTCTTTCCGCTATCAAACGAGGGAAACAGAATTGTTTTTCAATATAAAACCGTATAACTTTTAAACCCGGGCACTAATAATTGCATTCATATAGTATATGCACAATTTACAATTTCTCACTTTGATCGAGGGCCCTACCACTCAATAGCGTCCGGAGAAAGATTAGTACTGTTAATCTTATTCTGACGAAAATCATTGTCTAGGACTCTAGGGGTTTTTTTATCTAATGATAAGGCAACTTTCCAATCAGTGACGATTACTAAGTACTAAGCGGCTATAACAGTCCTGCCAAAGATTGTTCACCACTGCAAAAGACATCTTGTGGCAGAATCTAGATCGACGGGGCTGGCTTGGATCCGATGAAAGAATTTAAGGATCCTCCAGAGTGAAAAGCTGAAGCCAAACATTCAATCCGGTACCAGTAATCTGTATCCTCAAAATCTCTAGTTTTGAAGATGCAGATTACCAATATGACGATAGTTTTGAAATTCAAACTGACGTATCAATATGGTGGGCCCAGAAACTTGCCTGAAAAATTTCAATGTATGAGAATTGAACCTGGATCCTCCGGGCGGACGCTTCACGTTTCTCGATGACCATAATACACCCGAAAATTGCTTTCAAATCGATCCCATTCCTTGGAAATTATTGGTAGTCTGAGGCCCAGCTGTCGATAATCATAGTCAATAATGTATCTCCATTGATGTCAGCAACCTAGAACAGAGTTTCAATTCACCCATTTAATAATCAATAGAATGAGAAATATTCTTATAGTATTTTTTGAGAAAAAAAAATATATCGATTAACCTCCAATAAATATATTCGCGTTGCTCGAAGAGATATGAATCATCATTCCCGGTCGTAGATAGGCTACTAGTGATTAATATGATATACTATCTTTATTTACCGTTTAATATATTTTGAACTTTCATCTTTTATAGATTTTGTGAAAATGTAGCCAATTGTTTATACATATATATGAAGTAAAATAATTAGCTTTAGATTATCCGTTTAATAATTGCGAACTATAAGGTTTTTTTATATTAAATATAGAAATCTTTCAATAAAATGAAACCTTTTGGAGCTTCTCTGTAATGAATATAGAATCATTTAATAGATTTTTATGATATACTATATTTAAAATATTTTTAATCATTCTTCGTAAAATAGGTAATTAATTCTTTCCAGAATTGCATGGAATATAATTTTTATTCTTAATTTTTTGACAAATGCATTAACTAAAAAATACAGTATTTTGTTATAAAATAATCGAAACGTGTCAAAAATTAGTTGATTTTAAAATAGTGAAAATTTTAATACCATTAAAAATTTTACCGTTATTCATTTTCATTAGTAATATTAAATCTGAATATAATTTTTATTCAGATTCAATAGATTACAAACTAGATTAATAGATTACAGAAAGATTTATATTAATAAGCGAAAAAGGATTTAACTTAATGCTAGATTGAAAGATATGTGTGTGTGTGCGCCCGCTTTTGGTAGATTTACTAGGAAAGAGAATCTGTTGAAGAATACTCTGATGACTCTGATACAGAGTAAACTGATCCTAATATTGACGTATGATGTTGAGACTCGAATTGGTGTGAAAGGCATAAAAAGCGTTTGAGTGAAAATGAGTTATTTGAGAAGTCTGGCTGGATTGGCACTATGTTATTCTGTTTTCGAATGACAAAATATGAAAGCAGTATGAAATGAAAAAGATTGTGGGTTGATATATTGTAGAGATCAACTCTGAGATGATTTGGCCTGGTGGAGCCAATGAGTCAATGGTCATTGACTAAGCAATTTTATATTGGAATGCGATTTTTATGGGTAGTTTGTGTGGAAATTGAAGGCTAAGTAAACAAAACAAATAAATGAGAATCTGAAGTTGGGTAAGTTTAAGATTACGAAAAAGATGTTTACTCGTATGATTGCGGAGGAAACTGATATGGTATGAAAGAATAGAGATGTGTAATACTGTTTAGTCAGGGATGTGTCAGTGTTTCTCTTTCTGAGTACTGCCCATCTTCCCAGGAGAATTTGGGCGCGAAGTTGTCATTGTTGTATTTAAAGATTTTGGTTATATTATAGGTACCATTATAGAAAGAAAGTTAGTGGAGTTGTCACGCTCAAGCTAAGCATCCAAAAGACTCCAAAAAATATTATTGAAGTGAAAAATGTTAATAAATCTGTGAGTAAAATAATAATTTATAAAAATTTTTATATACAATTTGGTATAATATATATTAATGAAAAATGCATTCAAAATGTTTATTAATCTTATTCAGTTCATAAAAATGCCAAATTTATATATAAAACTAATAATAATAATCTTCTTACCAACCAAAACAACATAATATGAAAAAAGGAATTAGGAACTATGATCGTATGATATTTTCTCTGATCAATCTCATTACTGAGGAAACAATTTCATGAGATGTAATAATAGTTTTCAAATTATAAAATATATATATAAATGAATTCCATTTCTTTATCTATATTAATAATAATAATAATGGATAAAAACAAAATATGTATATTGGGATCTATTGTCAGTAAAAATATGACACACAACATAACAACACACACGAAACTCGGGAAAACCACATAACCTAAGAAATTTCAGAGTAAGATCAAATATTTACTGTCTCCGCTCTAATAGGTAACGAAAACAGAGATCGTATCAATGTATATCACGATACATTGGTACGGGAGAAGAGACAAGGAGGTATGTCCCCTCCAAAAAATTATCCCCGAGAACTGTATCCCTCAAATATAGTATTTTCTTTAGAATTTCATTTAGATTTCGTTAGTATAAAGACACTGAATCTTTGAATAAATAATATACTACTGTGTAAAGCGATACAAATATCCATCTAATCTTTTCATGGTAAAGATTAACAAACACAATACACTAAAGAAGTACAAGATTTCAATTCCCTTGTATCTGGATCTTCATCAGACAAACGAGCCAGAGAGAGAAACTGGTTTTCTAAGGAATACTTAGTGAGTAATAGTGAAAAAGCAGAAAACGCGAACAGATAGAATGAGTGAGAAAGAAGATTTTGTAAAAGCAAACGATCAGAGGAATAGAATGAACTGATAATGACATAAACAAAACGACACGCAAAAACTGACAATCGGGCACTAAAAGAGATTAGAGATACTGGATTCACCGCCAAGGAAAACAAAAGGACAGAATATGTGGGCATATTAACAGAGAAAAAATAAATAAAAATATGTCTTTAAATTTTTATTGTTTGAGACACAAAAATTAGAATTCAATTTGCTGAGATTTCTTTTTACTATATTCTTATAGAAAAAAAAATACTATAACTATGTTAAATTTCAACAAAAAATATAAGCCATTTACCAATTGTTAGATTAGGAACTGGAATTTTTTCAATTTCTATAATCAAATTTCATTATTTCGAAGACTT
The DNA here is from genome assembly GCA_011317285.2 of Androctonus mauritanicus. NCBI lineage: Eukaryota > Metazoa > Arthropoda > Arachnida > Scorpiones > Buthidae > Androctonus > Androctonus mauritanicus. The sequence continues at coordinate 5,191 of WUQG02010938.1, forward strand.
CCACAACACAAACCAAGTTCTATAAAATATTTAGACGCAAAATGAGCATAAATCATAGCAGAAGAATTTTATTGAAATAATTTTGTTTGTATAAAACATAATGAACACAGATATATCCTACACAGCTGAATGAATATTGCTCATTATGATATTAGTGAAAGTTCCCGATGTTACCTTTTTTGACACACAATTCCGATATATGGACATTGGCTTATAAATATATGATGACATTTCGTCCCAACATATCTCCATTTAACTCTAGCAAAAAAAAAAAAAAAAAAAATTCACACATAAAAAATATTATACCAAAACATATAATGCATGATTTCTTACTCGATCTTCAAAAATATTAAATAAACTCTGTCAAATTTTCAATTTATTGTTATCGTACGTAGATATTAAGAATTTGTGCTAAAGAATTGCGTATATTTTATATGAAAAGTGCAAACAGATATTAATCGATTAAATTACGGTATTCGCTTTAAAAATTGCTTAGAAATCTCGACTTTAGTTCAGTTTTTATGAAATTTGTTCACCCGAATTTGGAGAGGAAATCCGCCATATCCGTAACGGTGATATGGCATCTTTGGTGAAGAATTTTATGACGTTATTTTGAACGCTATTTAGCTTAATATTAAATGTTAAAATTTCGATATTCAAAGCCATCAACAATAGTAGTTTGGTCAACACTTAATAATATTTGAAATCATTTCAATTCTTAGGTCACCTAACATCTTTTACATTATCTTCGATAGAATGTATACAATATAATATTGTTAATTATCATCGCCTCCATATGTACAGCTATAGTAAATAATTGTAAATTTAACATCTTGGTTTATTTTATTTTTATCAGTTTTCTAGAAAAGGACTGGGCAATGAACTCAAACCCAACAAAGAACCAATGGCAAAAAACTTTATACTAGAATCAGACCTACTTGTTAGAGTAACTTGTCAGAAAAACATGGATGGACTGTCTATAGTTAAGATTATATTTGAATCAAAATAGGACTAATCCGAAAAATTTCGTTCGAATAGTAGATGATGGATATCTAAATTCCTTTCTGGATAATTACTATACGTCAATACAAACCGTGCAGATATCAGAATATAGGCCTACAACTGCGGGTTTTGCCATGGTACTAATTTTCCTTTCTTTATTTATTAGTCAAATTTTTGTTAATCATAAACCGAATTAAAATAAAGTAAGAGCCACAAAAATTATGAAAGGAATTAAAATTTTACTAGGCCAATTGTAGAAATTTGATTTAAAAGACAATAAAGAAACATTGTTCATGGCAAAACAGGAAACCAGCGCTTAATTGAAATTAGTAAGATTTAAAAATCTGTCAATAAACTGAAAATGCAGCGACGTATAAATATAGGAAAATAAGATTTATAATGCATAACACAGAACGAAATAAAAATACAGTATATTCATATTTTTATCTCATTCCGATATCCAGTCATAGGTTAAGTTAAATTGTTCTTTGTTTTTTCTACATTTTGCATTTAATTTTGGCCCAGTACAGCTGCCTTAGTGCTCTATTTGAGTGGAAAGGGGCAATCAAAATTTAGCCACCAAGCTTACCATACAAAAGAAAGAAGATATCCAATCTTTCCATTTAGTTTAAGAGAACTTTGATATTGGCTATAAAATTGGAATTTTATGCAACCAACATAAAATCGTATTCTATATCATACCTGGCATTGTCTCTTTCTCGGGAACGGTTATTTTCGAAATAGTTGATACAAAAAATATTTTTTAGACAACTTTTTCTTACTTGTTAGTGTTCGATAGGTGATAGGCCTATAAACACTGGCGGAGTGATGTTAAAACCATATTCATTATTTAATTGTAAATATTTGTTTTTAAATGTTAAGATATAGGCGTATTCACCATACTTACTTCATTGGTAGATATTATGTTTTAATATTAATACTTTTTAATATATTATTATATTAAATCTTTGTTTTCTGCATATCGAGTTATTTGTTTGTCGACAATATTGAGATTATTTTATGCCAATTAGCCATCTGGCCCACAACCGAATGACATTAAATAACTAAAATAATATGTCATAATTTTTATTAAGGATGTCTTTGATTTAATTATACTAAATAATTTCAATTAAGAGGATTTTAGTAATTAAATTTTAAATTCTACATAGTAATTTATTTGAAAAATATGCTAGCTAGTTTGGTGCCATCATTTTTTACAGATCGACGACGGAAGCGCTACCATTCAATTCGACAAAGAAGAGATATTAAGTCATCCCAACCTAGTCGCATTTCCCTATAACAGTAAACTAATTGTCAATGTTTCTGTGGTAGATAATGCCACTGGAAACACGGCCAACGCTGTGGATACTCGATGCAAATTTGCCAGATTTCCGTATTTAGTTTCGTTTAAGGATACTTTGATAGATTTCAAACCGGGCATCGTATCGACTATAATTGTGAGTACAATTTCATAAAAATAAAATTTAAGATATTTTATGGCGTAATAAGTATATTTTATACTTTTCGTAAATTTTGTTATCATATAAGTTATTTCCTATAATCTCTAGGCGGATATAACCTTGGCCAACGGAAAACCAGCCGCTAACATTCCTATTTTCTTCTCTGTTAAATATTCTTATTTTAAGGAATTAAAAAATCTCGAATCAAAACGCACCGATGAGAATGGACGTGTAATATTTTATGTTAATCCTCCACACGGGCACGATTTCATCACGGTTATGGTATAGTTATGAGACTTTTTTACAATTATAGAAAATTTTTTAAGTGTTTGATATAATAATCATAAGTGTTGGTTGGCTATCAGATATTTATGTAGATATTTTTATTGGTCTAGAAAATAAGCCTAAATATATTGAGATTTCGGATGTTTTTAATCATTTTTACATGTATATGGCATTGTTAATTTAAAGCGGACGAAACATTTCTCTATTCCACTTATTAGTATATTAATTAAGAGTGATGGAAAATTTATTAAAGATAACATATCATGTTTCCTTCTCATTATTCACCCAGCTGAGAACCACTGAGCCCGAGCAACAATTTTTGAAAGTATTGCAAAAATACACTTCGGATAATTATATAGCCATATCGAGAACCGAAGCGACCAGAACCTTAAAGGTAAATTTCGAGTTTTCTTACGAAATTACAGAGTTAATTATAGATAAATTATTCTGATAATTTTAAATTCTCTACAGTATTTTTTTTTTTGTTTTTTCATTAAAAACAAAATATGTATTCCAGATAGGCGAGACATTTACCGCTACAGTGTATTCTCGTCACAGCAGCAAAATTGATAATACCTTCTATGTGGTAAGTGCGTTTCTAGTTTTATAAAATATTTTAATATTTAATAAATGCGTATAATTTTGTTAGTCACCAGAAGGGCTAAACTCGCTTATTCCTCTTAGCACCAAAATCTATGCTTACCACATATTTCTCTGTCTCGACCTTCGAACCAAATTGTCCGAAGTTGGCTTAAGTAAAACGTCACAGTCGAATCTTTATTACCTTTATTTTTTTATTACGCTCAATAGTTTATGCTTCTAAATTGTTATTCGCTTTTACTAGTAACACTGTATAAACAAACTGTGGAATTACTTGATAACGAGTGACATTGGTGAATTGTTCGATGTATTACCTGTACTAGTATCTTATACGTCATTTATAGTCACTTTGATGATAAATCCTTTTCGTTAATTTTATTTCTTAAAAATCATTTCTCTAAAACCACTAATTGTGTCGACAAGATTATTATCGATATAAAATTACTAGTTGTTTATAATCTAATATAGAAGTATGGCTTTTATTGTTTCTTAATATATTTGATCTGACGATAGTGCCATAGTATCTAATTGGATTCTTCTAACAGTGGTAACGTTAGAAGCACTGTTAGAAGGATTTCATCGCAGAATTTTATTTTAAGATATAGAGATTAACTAGACAGGTAAGACATCTATTATTATGTCTCATCTAAGAGATGGTAACTAAATAATCGATAACCGAAACAATCTAATCATTTAAATTGTAAGATTGATCAAATTAGAACATGGAAGAATAACCACAAGAAACCTGGAAAGACAATTTTTTAGTTTAACAGTTTCCGAAATATTAAATTTTTTAATGGAATTTGGTGTATTTTGACCAACGGAGGTGATCAAATCTTCCAATTTTCTGAGATCTGAAATAGAGAGAATTGAAAATCCAACTTTCCAAGAATTAATTTAAACCTTTTATTATTTCGCTTACTGGTACCGAATAGGTAAAAAATAGTGAATGAATTATGTATAAGCAGATTATTACGGTTTATTAAATAAATAGTTTGAAATAATTAAAAAAAAAAAAAAAAAGAAATGCAAACGAAAATCAATTCTACTACATTCTTGTAAGTATTATTGAATCTTTTTTATCTGACAACTTTCACCATACTGTACGCTTAATTACTTTTAAATAAAAAATATAAATGTTTGGTATAAAAAAAGCGCAGACAGAAATTCCATATGTAAATCTTGCGTAAATAATTAATTGGTTTGTTTTTAATGCAATAAATACAGTAATTTACAATTTATATTATAAAATTTATTAAAAATTTTGAATTGTTTTTATTAAATCTGTATTAAAATTATATGAGAAACTCTGATTTTGTAAAATATATTTTACAGATGGTATTGTCTATTAACTAATAAATTGCGTATTAATGCGACATGAGACTTCCGCTTCTATCGGAAAATATTTTGTTATAACACCTAATGGTAAAGTTTTTCAAATTTAGTAAAAATCAGTCCAAACTATCCCCGGACGAAAAGAGATAAAGACAAATGCATATATTTTCGCACGCTCGACGCTTTTGGCCGTTCGAGGTTCTTACCAGTCAGTTACCATGTTTTTTCCAAGAAGTAAAATGGTAATGTGCCAAATTACCATAAAATTCGACTGAAAATTTTGTACATTAGGCTTCTTCTCCAGTCTACGCCTATGAGAAAATAAACATTAATATCTGATTGAAATTAATTGCCAATTGGTTAACGATACCTATTAAATTTATTTTAATTGTATCGACTATTTTTAAAAATTATCAACCATTTTTATCCGTTGTAAATTATTGATATTTTCATTCTTCCTTTTTGTTGATTATATCGCCTATTTGTATTCTAACATATAGTTACCACGTATGAACAGTATCGATATTTCGTAAAGAATGGTATCAAGAATTTTTTGTAGATGAAAATACTCGCAATTATTTTTAAATTACTCAGACCATGGCCAAGATTTTTTATCGACAATGTACAGTTCATCATTTTTAACGTGTAAAATACATGATAACAATCGTATCTATAATAATACTATCGCTGTTTTACTATAAGAAATTTTCGTTTTGTACTTTTGGCCAATTCATCTAAAAATTTTGGAATCGATGGAACCGAAATATTGTTTTCTCATGGATCATATTTTTTCTTCACACTATAGTTTTTTAGAATTTAACTCTATGTTATAGACAAATAAGCTGTATGTCGAACTAAGAATGAATAATTCTTTCTAGTTTACCAAATGCATAAAGCATTATTAAATGTTGATTTATTATGGTAAAAATTTTGAAATATTTTGACAGTAATTAACGAGATGGCATTCTAGGTTATGGCTCGAGGACAGATATTACTTTTAAAACATATTCCTAACGACGGAAGACAACAAATACAGATCGAGTTTACCGTCACTGCTGAAATGGCACCCATTGTAAGAGTGGCTGTATTTTGTCTACAAGAAGATAAACAACTCTTGTTTGATTCACTTCGATTTTATGTAGAAAATAGATGCGAACCTAAATCTGAGGTATGTAGTTAGTTCTTGTTTCACTTGGTACTTTTGAATTATTATAAATTTATTAATTTAAAAAATCCTTCACCTATATTTATCTATTTAAAATCTTTAATTAAAAAAATGATATAGATTGGTATATAATAGATTGTATGCCTTCATTTTAAGGTGGCACTATCTTTGGATTTTCCTGAAAATCAGCCAGGACGAAGAGGAAAATTTATAATGAAAGGAGAACCATATACAAAAGTAGGAGTACTGGCCGTAGATAGTGCAGTTTATACCATCAAGAATAACGAAAAACTCACCAGGGAAAAAGTATGCCTTTTAAAAATTTTACTGCTATTTTAAGTAAGATTTTTATTGATATGAAGTGAGCGCATAATTGGCTCCTGGCGGATGGACGTAAGCATTTAAGCTTGGTTCTCATATGCGGAAATTTAATTGGCCGATTGATACGTTGGCCACCTTATTGGTATACTCCGAAATAAAATTGTCAACAAATAAAATGACGCCAAAGAAGAACACGATTATATTATATTAGATTAATTTCTTTATCATATACATATATATTAATAGTCAAACGTGGCTGGCTGGCTGGATGCCCTTTTTCGGCCGAGCTACTGTATCGATTTCTATAAGTAGAGTATCGTTAGAAAGGTGTAATTTTTGGATATCTGCTGCAGCCAAAATTATTTGTTGTTATTAATAATTTAAAACTTAAAAGAATAAAGTTTAAATTGAAATTGTAGTTCCTCTAAAAAGACAGAATCCACAGATAGCGCTGCAATGCAAATATGGATGCCATTTTATGATTCTCCCTTGGATTCCCTACACGAGTTCGGAGATTT
>WUQG02010949.1:0-11875 GCA_011317285.2 Androctonus mauritanicus
AGATATAATAATTCACAAGATTATTTCTATAGAGATTGGTTTAATTATTCTGTTGGATTTGGTAATTTAAATCAAGACTTTTGGTTAGGTAGTTTGTGAAATTATTTTCGATTTATTGAAAACTCACACGGTTTATATAAATAGCATACATCACTAATTCTTAAATTTGGTTTTTATTGCAGGTAATGAAAGGATTTTCTCTTTAACAAATCAGGGGAAGTATTCTCTCAGAATCGACATGAAAGACAAGGAGGGAAATCAACGTTATGCCTTATATGATGAATTCTGGATCGAAAACGAAAAGCAACAGTATCGGATGCACACATCCGGTTACAGTGGAGATGCTGGTTAGAAAAAATTTTTGCTAAAATTGCATTAATTTGTAGATCAGAAATACCTGATATATTATATGCTTGTGTGCTTTCTGAATAATTAGATAATGTATTTATTTAATTTGGTTCTAGGCGATTCTTTTATTATACAAAATAATATGAAATTTACAACGAAAGATAGAGATAATGACGAACATGTGGATAATTGTGCACAAAGATTTAAAGGAGGGTGGTGGTATGAGAAATGTCATAGTTCTAATCTGAATGGTCTTTATTTGGATGGTCCTCACGATTCATATGCTGATGGAATAATTTGGTATCATTGGAAAGGACATTATTATTCTTTGCCTGAAGTAGAAATGAAAATACGACGTTAATAAAGAATCACTTGCCCTTATTTTTCATCAATATTTTCAATTTTTTAATTACTTATAATTTAATATAAATGTAAAAGTTTAGTTTACAAATGATATAAGTTAGTTAAACAATAAAAGTCTAAAACAATCACATTGTTAATTTCAAGTTTTGTTAACTATTAGTGCGACAAATTTGTAACAAAATTAACATTTTTCATGTTCCAATAAATTATTATACTAGAAAATGATTAATGTGATGTCGGTTTAAAATAAACTGCATCGCTTGTATATTTTTTTTGTCAAGAGATGGCGCCACTTTCTACTCAGTAAAAGTACTAAGTGGCGGGACGAAACAAGCCTTTCCACAGGATGCACACCCCTGCGGAAGGGTCAGCCAAATTGTGAAGGACGGGGATCGACGGGTCGGGCCCTGGACCCATGATAAATATTTTCAAGGGGTGGGATCCGAGAATCGAACCCGGGTCCTCCAGAGTGGAAAGCCGAAGCGTTTCCACGCGGCCAATACGGCCGCCAATTTGTATATTAAATACATCAACTTATAATATTCAAAATTAAACATGTAATGTAATATTTATTCAAACTTTTAAATAAAATAAAGGCATTCTATATTGAATAAAATTAGATTAAAATGTAGTCAATGATCTTAAATTTTTATTACAGTATTTTCATTTTATTCAAATCATTAGTCAATTGTATGGAATGCGATATGCGCATTCCATAAAATTGACTAATGCATTCCATAAATTGACTAAAGATGCGCATATCGCATCTTTTAACATTACAAAGTTGTTATTTTATAGTTATGAAGATACTATGGCACTTTGATGGCAATCATTATGCCCTTTCTTTTAATTTTCATCAAAATCTATGAATTAGTTCAAAAATCTAAACGTTTGAAATTTCTAAATGATGGAAGCTGTAAATTTAAACTTCGTGGAATAAAATTCATCTTGAATGACAGATCACCCGCACTAAAAATTTAATAAAAATCTACTAATTAGTTCAAGTGTTGGTAGTATGCATTTTCTAAATGAATAATATAGTAATTTTATCAAAATTGTGATAATCAAACTAGCTCCTCAGACAGCAAATCTTTAAAATAAATGTAACGTTTTCGGTTACTCAAATTTACATATAGTGGGTAAAAAAAATTTCTATACGCTGCAACTGCATGTAATAGTTCTTTACAAGAAAATATGATAAGATACAAAACAAAAAAAAAAATATTAAACTGTTTAGTAACTTCCTATAGTATAAAAAGCAAAATAATTAAAATAATAAAACTTGAAATTATGGACGAAGTTAAAACAAGTAAATTATCTAGCAAAAAAGTTTCCGTACGCTATTACAAATCATCCGTGACGTATATTCCAAGTATCTCAGACTTCCAAGCAATATTTAACGAATAATTTGAAATCTTAAAATTAAAAAAAACATTGCATAATACAATTAAACTAGTTTTCAAGCCAATGTAATGGAGGTTCCTGAAGCATTTCGTGAATTCGTAGTTAAGAAATGATGGATTATCAATGAGAAAAATTGGAAAAATTGTTAAGAAACAAAAATCCACAGTTCAGTATATTATAAATAGTTATAAAGAATTGAAGTCTTTCGCAAGTAGAAGGTATTCTGAGAAATTTAAGCTAAGTCGTCCACACAAAAGAGAAAAGCTATACTGAGAAAAGTTCATGAGGATCCTAGAGTTAGTGCTCCAAAACTTGTTGCTTCATTGCAAACTGATTATAATATACAAGTCTCTAATCAAACTGTAAGAAATGTAATAAAAAAAACTGGTTCTAGAGAATTTGTTGCCAGGAAGAAGCCCATCATTAGCCAAGTTAATAGAAGGAAACGTCTTGAATTTGCAAAGCAGCATTGAATAAGCCTGCCATCTTTTGGAAATCAGTACTTTTTAGCGATGAATCAAAATTCAATCTCTATAGGTCAGATGGACGGATCATAGTTTGGAAAAAAACGAAACCAACATACGCAAGCTAACAATTTGTTCGGAACTATGAAACATGGTGGTAGGAACGTGGTGTCGGGGTATACTAGTTCTTCAGGAGCAGGTAATCGTAAATTTATTAATGATACATTGGATAAGTATATGCACTTAAACATCTTGAAGGAAATTATGCTTGATAGTGCTGACAAATTTCCCTTGGAAGGTCATTTATCTTCCAAAAGATAATGATCCAAAACTTACTGCAATGATTGTTAAGGAATGATTGTTGTATAAGGTGCCTCATCAACTTAATACACCTCCACAGTCTCCCGATTTAAATCCTTTAGAACATCTATGGAAGAAATAGGTGGTCAATCGGAGAACTATGATAAACGCAACAAAGAAAAGCTAAAAGCTGCAATAATGGATGTTTGGAATGAAATTACGTCACAAACAATTAGAAAACTATAATGCCAGAACATTTAAAAGAAATCATAAGAGCAAAAGGAGGTCCAACTGATCATTAGATGAACTACACTATTATACTAAGACATACTTTAAATTACTGTACGGAAACTTTTTTGCCTAATAATTACTTGTTTTAATTTTGTTCATAATTTGAAGTTTTATTATTTTAATTATTTTTCTTTTTATAATATAAGAAATTACTAAACACATTAATATTTTTTTTTTATTTTGTATCTTATCATATTTTCTTGTAATAAAGACCAATTTATTACATGCAGTTACAGCGTATGGAAACTTTTTTACTCACTATATGTATTCAGTCCTTGTTGTAATTAATATTTTTTGAGATTTGATGACTTTTTTTTGTTCAAAATGGTTTTCTCATACTGAAAAAATAATTACAAAAATAATTGATTAAAAAAACTTTTAACCAACAAATTTTGCCTAAATTTCATTTAAATTCTTATTTACAGTATATGTTTATATATATGATTCTTTGGAATTAATAGTGAACGAAAATCAGCACAGTTCAAATCAAAAACGTATGCAAACAACAATTCTACAAGTAAGCACGCCTCCTTCCAATCAACTTGAAGTTTTATGATGATCTCTTAAACTTGATTGGCAGTTGCAAATGTTAAATGGTTAGAACAGCGGTTTTCAAGCGCTGCCACAAAAAAAGAATGTTTTTGTGATAATGCGGGACAAAATTTTAGAAAATCGTGGATATAATTATGCTAAATTTCTATTTAATTTGTTAATTAAACTATCCTATTTATCGGTCTGAATTTTGACGCTATAGAGTAAAAAAAAATTTAGTCCTCCTAGCAACAAATATTTCTTTAGTAATATTTTTTGCACTGTTTTCTAATTTTTATTAGGCACATGCTTTATTTGCTATGTCCTACTCCCGGTTCTCATATTTATTAATGACATAATTTTATTATAAAATAAAGCGATCATACTTTTACTAATCCAAAGCAATACTGTATATCGTATTTAGTTTTAAAAATGATCTCTCTCTCCAAATAAATATGAATGAATGATTAAGTAAAAAATTATGAATTTCTATTCATTGTAAAAATAATCAATTTTTATCACATAGTTAAGTACAGTTATTGCCTGACTCGCCACTATCGCAACGTGAAATCGCATGCATCGTTTGCAACAAACAGAAGTTTGCGGTTCTCTATCTCGTAAACCTTTGATCTTTAACACTTGGTTCACTAGGGAATTTTTGCATGTTTCGGCCCCAATTGTTGCCCTACTGAACCACTTTCGTCATGCTTCAGTAGGGAAACAATTGTTCCCATAATTATATCAACCTATTAGTTTAATCGTGTTACTGATTCTGACAAGTTATACGTGACTAGTTAGCCATTGGCCACGACGTGCCCAAATACATCAAAAAATAAACTTTTTTCCTTATCTGTCAAATTTGAGATTTTACTGTTGAACTCTTGTATGCAACTATAGCCTGTCATCCATAATCAAATTGAAAATATGATAAAGAAAGCAGTTGCACTAGCTCCACTAGCTCTTACAGACTTAAGACTACTTTGATCCCTGATAAATCTGGTATTTTGGTCCCAGGCAATAATTATGGATGATAATAATTATAATTATTATCTTAAAATAAAAATAATTATAATTTCTGAAATAAATGAAATATTATGTATGCAACCAGAGGCGGATTAAGACCGGTTGAGGTCCCGGGAGCAGGAAAAAATATATTAAAAAAAGAGAGAATAAAGGGAATAAAAATATATATTGACCATATTTTTAAATAAAACATATTATGTACTATTCATATTTTATTCCAACAAAATTTTTAACATAAATGTATAGAATTTTACTTGAAACTAAAATATAAAAATATTTAAATATATTTTTTTCTAGCTTTTAGTTTTGCAAACTTGCCAATTATCTCTTCACAATCAATACTTTTAAGTAAATCGCTCTCTCCATATAAAATAGCCATGTTATCTAAGTTTTCCTCTGACATTGAATTTCTAAGGTAATTTTTTATTCTTTTCCTTGAGAATTACAAGTCTAGAATTGCATTAGATATTACAATATATAGGTATGAACAATCATGACTGTAGAAATATGTTGTAATAAAGAAATGCCATAAACAAAATATTTTCTTAAAAAAATAAAAGGGCATTTTTATTTTGAATAGTTTGATTGATTTTTTAATATAATGAATAATTTCCAGAAGAATAAAAGAAACGGATTAAATACATGATACTACATTGGATTCGGTTACTTGTTAGCAGCAGCTGAACCGAAAAAAATAGTAATCAGTTGTTAATAATTATACATTAAATCTTTGAATTCAATTCTATTGAGTAGAAAAACACTGTACTGTAATAAAAAAGTCACGTAGTTGAAGGATATAATACAAATTAATGGAAAAGTTTTATTAATAAAAAAAAATGTAAGAAATTACACTGAACTCCCGTATAACGCGCTCTCCTATATTGCGAATTCGTATAACGCGATGAACAAATTGAGACCAGTACTCATACAACACTATAAACAGTCCCGTATAGCGCATAGAATAAATTTTTTTTAACGTTGCTTATCTATTACTTATAATATCCGTCGATTGTAATAAAAACTAAATAGATGTTTATTTTGTTTCCATGACAACTTTTTCGTCGAGTTATGCGAATCCGCTTTTATGGAATCCGTGTTATATGGCGTTTACTTTTATATAATATTTTTTTTTTACATTTAATTATCTATATTTTTTGTTTTATGTTTCCTTTAAAAGAAATTTTCTTTAAAACAAGTTAATTAACAGTCTGCACATAATAAAATCTTATTTGGAACTAAATGACTCGTTTACTGAACTTGGAGACAAGTTCAAATTTACATAAAATCGACTGATAATGTATCTCTCTTGTAACGCTGAATATATCCCTCGCGTTATAAGTGAGTCCATTGCATTTCTTGATGATAACGTCAGATGTATTGAAACTGGAGTAATATCAGTTCCATTTGGCTAATCGATATATTGATATTAGAATATTGATAGCCTTAAAAGAGTAGAGAAGCGCTGCAATTGTAATAGTTCTGAAAAACAAATAAAAAATTATGTCGTCGCTTCTGCAATTGCATCTATATATCTGTTCAGAAATAAAAGAAGCAAATTAAAGAGTAATAGATACAAGACATAAAGAACGCAACGGCTAAGAAGGAAGATTACATGGATGTTCCTTAATTTATTTACATCTATTACTTGACTTTTCACTTCCAGATAATTACAAAAGAAGAGAAAATAGCATAAAGAAATCTTCAACAGAGAAAAGAAATTACTAATTTGGATTAAAAAGATTACAAGATACAAGGGCGCATGGGTTAAGAAGAAAGGAGTTTTATAGTGATGCCTTGACTCTAGATTAACAATCAGTCTATTTTATGACTGCAATTATTATTGTCATAAAAAAATTTATTTATATTCTTGTTGTTAATTTTAATTAATTTCAATTTTACTTAATTGTTAACTTAACATCTATATAATTATCTATTATATCTTACAATATATTTATGTATAATTACTCTTACTTTAAAATGTTATGTATATTTTAATTATTGCTATAATTAACATTATTTGTAATCCAAAAATTGAAAATTGTATACTGTTGTTGTATTAATAAATAAATGGTGTTGGTTACCTCTCATTTCCCTATCACATTTATTCTTGATAGGAATCTTTTTGCTTTCCTTTAACTTCTCATTTCTAAGGCTAAATCTTGTGTACAAGATTTCTGTTCTGTTTCTTTGTTTCTTTATACCTTATATTACTGTATTAAAATTGATTTTATAATCTTTCTAAATATTTGCTTATTATTTATTTATTAAATATAATAATTAATTTTTCTGTTAATCTTAGCTAAATTAATCAAAAATCAGATATAGTTTCTGAATTCTCTTTTGTACGAAAGCCAGAGAATTTCTGGTTATCTGGCTAAGACATCCTAATTCTCATAACACGTTATATTATGACAATTAGGATGTCTAGAAGTGCGAAGATATCAGTCGTATCAACTCAAACAAAAAGGAGAATGGATTAAAGACATCAAAAAAAAAAAAAAAAAAGGAAGAAGGGAAGTGTTTTCAATCAGAATGTTCGTGAAGAATACAATATGAACTTTCAACATAGCTTATTGTGTCATGCCATGATGATGTATAGTTTATAGTGACCAATAGTGGTTTTTTTTTAATTCATTCATACTAGAATGAAACTTAACTGATAAATATTTAGATCATTATTATGCATTTCCATAAGTAATTTTAATCCAGATATTATATTAGAAAGTATAGTAAAACATCATATTAAAATGTGAAAATAATCATATTTAAATATTGCCGACAGTTTTACTGTGTTTTATTAAATAATTTTCCTAATAATTGCCAAATAATTTTTTAATTTGAATTTGACTCTCTAAGAAAATTTCTGTTGTCCAAATTCAGGCAAATTGGAATCGGCCATGCAGGTTGAGATAAATGGGATTCAAGCAAGTGAAATCGGGCAAATGAGAATCAGCAAAATACGATTCGGGATCAAACAATTGACAATTCGAGCAAACATAAGCCTAAGAGTGTTTGCAATAATAAATAAGAGTCGAAATTCGATTCGAACCTTCTGTTCAATTTGGTCTGATTAGAGAAATTTAAAAAAAAATGAAAAGAGAATTCTCAATGCAATTTTGAGTAGAATTTACAGTATCTTTCACTTTCTCTGTGCATCTCTTAAATGGATTAATGTCGTATTTTCTTTTGCTTGTGTTCATACCTTCTGCCCCATTTTATTTAGTAAAAAAAAATGAAGTAAGAAAGGAAATTCTCTCTTATAGATATGTTTATGGATCTCGCTGGTAAATTATTCTATATCCCCTATAAGATTAGAATTAGATTTTTCCTTTTGCTTCTGTTAGTTTGATTTTAAATTAAACTGAATGGAAATTTTTTTAGATTATATTCGATTATGTTTGTTTCGTGTTTTTATCATAATCATCTGCATTATTCTTATGCATATATAAATAAATGTATCATTATATATAATAGAAAACATTCTTCAACTCTGGATTTCTGATCTCCGTTTATCCATGAACCTTCCTAAAATATTAACCGTCATCTTGACGTACGATCGTTTAAATCTCAATTATAATGGTGGAGTGACTCAACTTAAAATGCTCCTGATATCAGAACGTAACATTAATAAATACTCTAAGGCTTCTAAAATATTCTAATCTATACATCTCTGTAGATCAGATCGTTCAACAGATTTCGAACAATTTGGAGAGTACGTTCTTTATGTTATTTAAAGCTTTCTGAAAAATGGAACTCAATAGAAACTTGAAAGAAGTCCTTTCATCAGGAATTCTTCTACAGGTCGTATCGTTCAACCGATTTCGATCAAATTTGATACAATATATACAGTGCATGTTAATTATTTTACAAAATGTTTCCTAAAAATTTCGATTCAACCGGATTAAAAATAAAGATGCCAGTTAATGAGGTACTAACATAGTTTTTAAAATCTCTCTTTTAGAAAAATGATATCTAATCAAAAACATCTAATATATAAAAATATAAACAAAGTATAGCACTAAGAAATTAGCATACATGTTAAAAATTATATGCAGTTTACTTAGTTGTCGATTTAAGAAAATAAAACAATAACATAAACTAAAGTAGCCATATCTAAATTTTATCTAATACCTAGTACTGTGCATGGCTTACTTTTTACATATTAGATGTTTTGATTAGCTATTTAATTACAGTTACTTAACTTTGGTAAATTAAACGGGTCATATTTTCGTGAGAAAAAAACATTCCGAAAAAATTCTTACAGAATGAAATTTGATTCTTGTCAGTTGCAATGATATTTTTTTATTTTTTATTTTTTGAAATTAGATGGTGAGAAATAAAGATGCAATACGAATGTATAACTATACAAAAACTGTAGTAATAATTATAATTATATATATATACATTGATTATTATCGATATATAGTGATATCTTGCTTTATTTTATTATACAGAAGAAAAATTTTTACAATAAATATTCAACATCTTTTGATAAATGAAATTAATATTAAATATATGCTTATCTTAATATTTCTTCTGATTCATATTGATTAAAAATCTTCTGAATTACATAAATCAAAGTGTAGCTAATAATTTTGTTGTATAGCACTTAGAAATTTAGTTTTGTAAATTTCTAAAATTGAATTTTAGATTGATTATAAATGATGAAAGATCAGAATATCAGAGAGGAAGGTGATAAATTTTTATCAAGAATTTAATCTGTTTACTTAAATCATCGTAAGCAACTATTTTTTTTTAAATTATATTATGTTTAAACATTTAATTTTTCCAAATCTAATTTATTTTATATTTTTTTTTTAACAAAAAAAAAATTATATAGTCAAACCCCAATAAGACGTTCCCCGTTAAGCCGCTACCAAGAAATTTGATGGAACCGATTTCCCTATGTTAATGGAATAGGCAAACCCCGATAAGACGCCATCCGCCAATAGAAATGTCTAAACAAATATTCCTTTTGATATTGTATTTCTCTTCGTTAATCCGTCAGGGGCATGTAAGGTGACTCACATCCTCCAAGTTCATGAGTATATACAGTATATAGTATTAAAAGCTGTCTGGATTCATTTGTAACCAGCGAGTGGGAGAGATGGAATTAACGGTTAATCGTGTATCTCTAAGCCTGATTCATACTTAGGTTGCAGAAAATTTAAAACCGTAAGAACCAGATCGTTTCTAATCGTTTATTGCGTACCGAGTAAATAAAGATACTACAGAGAACTCACATCTACGGTACATATAGGCTTACTATACAGTATTGTAAAGTATACAGTTTTTTAGAAATGTTAAGTTTGGATGCTAAATATAAATGTACTATATTTTGTTAAATTTAATAAATTTAGAGTTCATTTTCACTTTTATTATTACAGATGTTTTCGATAAACCGTTAACCCCGATTAGCCGCCAAAATCGTCGCCAAATGGATAGTGGCGTCTTATCGGGATTCGACTTGTATTTTCAATTTCATAATTGTTTCGAATATAAATATAAATCCTGTTAATTGTTCTTCCAATACAATAATAATGTTATTTTATCTGATTAAAATCCAATTAACTTTGACTACTTCAAACAATATTGAGATGTCTCAAATATCGCAGCTTGAATTATATAAATCATAATAGAATTTCCATTTTTTTTTATCTTTTGATAATCTATCAGTTGCATAACTATTTTTATTAACTGATAATAGTTCTTGAAACTTATTCTGTTCGCGATAACTTTAAAATATGATTTTAACATTAATAATACACGAGAAACTGCAATTTGCAATCTACTAAACTATTAGATTTTAGATTTCGGTTCTTTAACAATTCTATAATCAATTTTGCATTTTTGAACTTTTTTTTTTACAAAAATGGTTATATATATGTAAATTGGATAACAAAAATGGTTTCCATAAATTTGAATGCTGTTATCTTGAATTTTCGAACTATCTTGTTGATGGACAGCCTATAGATAAGAAAAGCGATTACATTATATACTGTATATAGATATATAATGTAACCATTAATCATATGCCGTCCATCAACAAAATAGTTCGAGAATCAAGATGGCAGAGCATTCAAATTTTTGGAAACCATTCTTTATTATCCAATTAAAATGATGATGATTTGCGAAACATTAAAAACCGATATCTAAAATTCTTTCAAAGATATCTCTGAAAGAATTTTTAGACAAATTTTTCTGTAATAACTTACATAATTTAATGCTATTTTTTATTTGTGTCAAACAGTTCGAAAAATATCTCAAAATGTTTTAATAACAGAAAAGTTACATTTGAAAAAACATACGTGCAAAAGAATTTTATTTTAATAAATTTTGAACGATGGAAAAAATTATATATGATGAATAAGATAATTTTATTAATGAAGTAAAATTTATAAAGAATTATGGCGCAAGATCAATCATTTAATCAAGTCAATAATATTGTCAGATAGAAGTATATCCTGGTTACCGAAATTTGCATTGTAAAAAGTATGTCACCATATTGATAAAAGAAGAAAATAAATAAATGATGATATACTACTTGATGATATTATCATCAAATAGTATATAAATATAAAATAGATTACTGCATAAATCATTTTCTAAATCTCACTGAAGATGCAGTTTTCTCTCTTTCTGTGCACAATTTTCTTGTTCTACCCCAAAAATACTTTAGCTTTCACATGTAATCAAAATGCCTGTAATTTCTTGGACTTATTTGGATGTCTAAGAGATGTTTCTACTAATGGTATGTTAAATAATTTTTATATACAATCCTAAATTATCTAATTTATTTTTCTAAAAAGTTATAGATGTTTTAACGAAACCACAACAAAGTCATCCTGGTCCCATGGATTGTGTTGAGGTTCAAAGACAAGGTAATAGTAAATCAGGAATTTATAGAATTTGGCCGTTAAATTGGCAAATTGTTGGAAGTTTCTTCGTTCATTGCGACATGGAGACTCAAGGCGGAGGATGGACAGTAGGTTAAACATTTTGTGATCATTCACATTATACATACAGATATGTAACTAATTAATTGTTTATTTTTAGGTTTTTCAAAGAAGAGGAAGATATAATAATTCACAAGATTATTTCTATAGAGATTGGTTTAATTATTCTGTTGGATTTGGTAATTTAAATCAAGA
>WUQG02010971.1:0-11874 GCA_011317285.2 Androctonus mauritanicus
AAAACAAAAGGAAAGAAAAAAAGTATACAGTCTATATAACATTCATTTAATAATTATATCTTCCTTACCGCTGTTCATTAAAAATGAGCACTCCCTCTCGCGGCTAACTAGCGAAATTATATTTATGACTAATTTTAGCAAAATATTGCATCCCAATGATGACATTTTTACGTGTGTATTGTGTGTCCCTAGTATGGATTTACAAAAATTAATGAAAATATTTTTTGTAGGAGAGTAAATAGTATTGTAGAAGTACCATGTTTATATGAGGGTTTCCGCAATTTTCAAACGGTGTTAGAGCGAACCCGTGTTATAGGAGGGATACCTGTATATTTAAATATTTGTAACACAATTTTTAAGATAATTTTCTCTTGGTTCCAATAAAATAACCAAGCCAAGTAACTTAATAAATTAATTTAGAAACTGTATCTAAGTGTATAGACCCTTAAAGTGTTTTCATCCATAAATAAGTTAATTACGAATTTCACATGGAAAAGTTTGAAGATGGATATCAATCTTCAATTACCAGCTGTCTCAGTTTCTGATTTACGTGCGAAAATGTCTTTTTAACTGAAAACAAATAAGATTTAGACTTCCTGAGCCATGTATATGCTATTGAGCATTGCAAACCACCGTGTTATTTTCAGATAATAAACAATGTTAAAACTAAATCAAATTGTTAACTATGATATCACGCGGATAATTACAATAAACCAAACATAACATAAACCAATACTTCTGAAGTTTCTGTTAATTATTGCGCTGAAAAAATAAAAAATTAATATTCTGTACGTTTATATGTTTTCAAGCTGTAAATTTTCACTAAAATTTAATGAATGGAAAAGCTGATTCACCAGTTAAATCGTGATAAAAACTGGTCAAGGACAAAAAAGTATAAATTATTATAAATTTCAGGGAAATTACTTTTCATATTGACAATTGTTCTTTCACATGTTTCGACAAAGATTTTTCCACCCAAGTAGAGTATGTAATAAAAATATCGCCAGCGGTATCGCTTAACTTTTGAAACATATACGCGACGGTCGCGTCGCGTCGTAGTGGTGAGTGATGCGCGCTATAAATCGTTTTTTTCATATCTGCTAAAAAGACATTTCTGAAAGATAAAATTGATATCGATGTAATAGAAATGATCAAATTAAAACTGTTTAGAGGCTATTTATCACAATATATACAGAATTAATGAAAGTCTTTACAGAATTAATGAAAGTTATGACGCATTTCTACTTCGCGTAGAGTCTGTCGCGTATGTTTTTATAGAAAGAAACTTAATCATTAATATATTTTTGCGTAGTTATCGCGATAATGAATCAAACAGTTGGAAATGTTTATGCCAGACAGCTACTTTAGCATAGTCATGGTCATAATACAGTAATATTTTAAGAAATATCGTTTTTTTTTATCAACCACCATATGAGTTATGATCACAAGACGATAAATAATTTTGTTTAGAGTCAATATTGTAGTATTTACACAGCGATATGACCAATCGCTTTCATTGGACGAGACGGCGCGCGACGGTTGCGGCACTAGCCGCGCGACGCGATAAACAAGTCATTAGTCAAATTTAAATATTTAATTAGATAAATCTTCTTGGTGTTTAATTCCTTTAATATCGACTATTATAAATGTTATGATAAGATTATTTACAACATGAAGTGGTCCTTGACATAAAATATTTACATAAATTGTTTTTTTCTTCTAAGGAAGAAAACAATTTTTGAACTTAAGTTTATATTATTTATGTGGCTATTGCATTATTACTTTCAATTCTCTAGGTACAGTCACTTATTTTCGACGAAGGTGTTTAATATTTATGACAAAAAAAGTGATTTCCCATCTCGTTCTGGATGACCAAGAACTTTCACCTCGTCCTTGAAGCAAAACATTGACGACGAGTGGATAGTAATAACAAAATGAGGTTTAGATTATATAAAACTCATTTCTGCTGAAGTATCTTCTGTAAAAATTCACAAATAGTTTGTTATAAATTATTCTATAACTATATGGAACAAGGACGATCTGCAGCAGTCCTTCGATATACTGGTATAGAGCAAAAGCTGTTTATGTAAAATCCGTTAACCTAAGCAGTACTATTAGCCTTTAGGATTTCCCTAAACAGCAACTAAAATCTATTTTTATATGATTTTCCTTTATTTTTTATCGTCTAAATTGGTAATTCCCTTCTGAACAGAAGACTACTCGAATGACATTGCGACATGTATTGCCGAATTTTGAAACAGGAAAAACCACTAATGCCTGAGGCTTGGATTAAATTATTAAACAAAATTATTTATATAATTGAAAAAGTTATATAATTTACACATATGGCGTAAACATTGTAGAACATATATATTTATATTTAAAATATAATTAAATAACTAATTATCATCAGAAATTCTTTTAAAACATTCCTCAAAATATGTTATAGTGAGAGGGCTTTTTAGAATCTCCAGATCTAATTGAGGAGCTACCGTTCAAAAGAGACTTTGTCCAAAAATTGAAAATTTTGAGTTAAATACTGATTTCGATTTATGTGATTCATACCATGATCTCTGCGGAGTTTAATCAACCAAAAGCAAGTTTGTCTTAGTTATAATGGTCTTTGAAAGTAAATATTATAACATGAAAGTTTGAGAGAAACACATTTTATGATCATTCCCAAAAGTTGTATTTCAGGTTGACAAAGTCTCTTTTGAATGTTAGTTTCACAATTATAGATATAAAGAGTTTGATTAATCTCTAGAACAGTTCAAAATCTAAAGTCTAGAGATTTCTAGAGTCTCTAGACTCTAGAGTTTAAAAAATTCTAGAGTCTAGAGACTCTAGAAATCTCTAGACTTTAGATTTTAAACTATTCTAGAGATTAATCAAACTCGTTGTATCTATAATTAGATCTGGAGATTCTAAAAAGCGGTCTTACTATATCATGTTTTGAGGAATCTCTACAGTCTAGAGATTTAAAATTACAGTCTTTACCTTTACTATAAACCTAAGGTGACTAAAAAAATCAATTTAATTCTAAATATACAGGAGAAGTTTTATAATTGTTTATAGAAATTAATGAAAATAATTAAACAGTTTAATATATCATTAAATAAAATCATAGCGAGATTAATTTACTATATATATATATAGTTTTATAAATATTTTCAAAATTGATTTAAAATTTAAAAGATCTAAACATTTCGAAGAAATTTTTCTACAAACAATACAGTAATAAATTTTACAAAGATTGTTAGCAAGTCGTCTTACAGGGGAAAACGTTATATAACGCTTTGCTGGGCAATTAAAGAAATAGGGGAACTCCTTTTTCGCGAATCAGTCGAATAAGCGAACAGTTAGCTATCTTGGGATTAATTGGATTTGTAGAAAAAAAAAAACCCCCCGTATTGAGACACCGTTTACATCATCGGATTCAAGGTCTCAAAAACATAATAAAAGCGGCAGTCTCGCTCTACACATCAGTTATTTTCTCGACTAAAAGATACAGTAACAGGTAAGACAGTTGCAGTCGCAACTTTTTTTTTCTCGTTAAGAGTCTAACTCTGTGTTAAATTTCGATTTTTCATTACAGAAACCATGAAGACAACCGTTTTAATTATGTTGTTGTGTTGCGCCATTTTGGGCACGGTCCTTCTTCCGACAGCCGAAGCACAGAGAGGATGGGGTGGTAGAGGAGGCTACGGAGGATGGGGTGGTAGAGGAGGATACGGAGGATGGGGTGGTAGAGGAGGATATGGAGGATGGGGCAGAGGAGGAGGAGGATGGGGTAGAGGAGGAGGATGGGGTAGAGGAGGAGGATGGAGAGGTTAAACCGGTAAATATATAAAAAAATATAAATTTATTTTATTCCAAATTAAATTTTCTTAATCTTTAAACCTTTATAATATTATATATTTAAATATGGCGTGAAAGAAAATTAAACATGTCAAAAATAATATATTTTAAATGATTTAAGTCGACCATTAAATATAAAAAAATTAAATTTTAATCAATACAATTCGAATTATCTTTTAAAAAAAATGTCTAAATGAATAAAATTAATATTAAAGTACGGTATTTAATTTTGTTTTTCAGGTATTGACCAGGAAACAGTTCAAGTCTTTGTTTCAAATGTGATATTAATTGTAAAATGATTAAATAAAATTTTTGTTTTTTATATTTAAATTCTGTGACTATTTTTATATTATTTAACTAACCGGCATCGGAGGTTTTAAAATGATTTTATAATAATTTAAATCATTTTAAAAATTTCTTATCACCATACCGATATATACATTTGTCAAATTACGAGAAAATAAATTAATTTTTTTTTATAATTTTGAAATAAACCATAAAATATATAATTAATAAACATAAAAAGTTTATATAAATAATAATAATAATATTAGTTTCCTCTTCTGTAAGTTTAAAAAATAAAATACAAAAATGTTCAAAAAAATAACTAAATAAAAAATAATGATTTGTCGATTCTAAATGGAAAACCTAGCGGGATATTTTTGAATTAAATAATTTATAAATAATTTTTAATAATTATTTGAAATTTTAATGCGATATAATATAATAAAAATATATATATTTTTATTAGATTAAAACTATATAAATTTTAAACAAATTAGAAATTATTGATCATAATAGATAGTGGCAGCGTAGTATAAATTAATTAATAATTATTCGTTTGGCATTTAATACAAAAATTAATCACTAGGGGAGTTTTGGCTAGTTTAGGGTTATTTAGAGTTATTTAAATTAGAAGTTATTATTTAAAATTAAAATATTTTTATTAATATCAAAAAATATTAATATATTGTATATTAATGCATTTATTATTAATATATTAATAATAAAATAAGTTATATTAATCTATTTTTTAATATATATTTATTGGAAATTTTTAAAGGATAGCTTAGAAATTATTGATACCAGATGGAGCCACATTTAATTAAAAAATTACGTAAAATATTTAAAAATAGTAATTTTTTCTCAAATTTCTTTAAAATTATTAAATGCAATTAAAAAGTAGGAATTATTAACATCAACGAATATAAATAGAGAGGAAAAGTAACTAAAAAATTATTCTGCCTTTTTAGATTTGATAATTAATAATACGTTGTTAATTATTATTAATTAATTTATAAAATTAATACAGCCAATCAAAACTCGGCTTTCATTACTCTAGAATTACGCGAGACAATTGTTAAAAAGTTCAAGATCAGATTTATTTATTTATATCTTAGCATACAAGTATAATTATCGAATTACTCGAATGAAAACTGCCATTAATCATTTTATCGTGAGTTTATTGACACCAGAAAACAATTTTTTAACTTTTTAATTAAATTTTGTAGGGATTTTCCCACTTATATATATATATATATATATATATATAGCACATTCATATGTTTTGCGAAATTTCTAGGTATATATCCATTGTTTTATGTCGATGAATGCATTTTCTACGAGCTAACCTTGTTTGGCATGACTCAACAATCTTCAGTAATATAGTAATTAGATTTAAAAAAAATAATAAAATAAAATTATTTATTCATGAATCTCCTTGATAATAAACTTGATTCGGTATTCTCCACCCTTTTATTAATTTTTGAATGAGTTATATATCTTGGTTTGTATTACATATTTATGAAAATTGCAGATAAAAACAAAAGTGTGACTTTGATAAATTTAAAAATGTTTATTTATTAAAAACCATACTTTATGCTGGTTGGAAAGATATATTTGCTTTAAAAATGCATTCTGTGTCGAACACCATAATATATTTATGTATTATATATAGATTAAGAGATTAAAGAAGTAAGATAGCTTGTACGAAAACAAACATCAGCGTAATGAGATTCTAGAGCAGTTTATGGATACCGCTGTTGAATATCTCAGAAAACACGTGGACAAGTAAACTTGATGAGAATAAGACCTTGGTTTACCTCTTCTTGTTTGCTCTTTGAGGTCATGTGTGTTTCTGATTAAATGAGCGTCATTTTCTTAGAATGACACATGCCAAATATTCTTGCCTCATTCTGAGCCAAGTCAAACTTGAAAAATATCTTTTTGTATATAAAGGGAGATCGTCAGGTATCAAATCTTAATACATCGGTCAGTTCTACAATATCTGTAAGTATTTTCTCCTCATTTTTAATCGAATATTTTTCAATTTACAGTATATTCTCTCTTATATGAGATGTCTAATTTTTCAATGAATATTTTTTTTTTTCAATTTTTTTGTTTTGATAACTCTATATAATTTTAAATAAATTTTTTTTCATACATATGATAAAATACGTAGTTATATTTAAATTGTAATTTTCGTTTTTTTTTAAATTTTCGCAATTGAAATTTTGCATTTAGAAATCTTCATAAATAATTTTTTGTAGTGATTTTGATCTTCCGACTTATAATTTTCAATTTTAGGTATTAACAAATACAATATCAAAATGAAGAGCACTCTTTTGGTCGCTTTATTCTGTTGTGCAATTCTCTGTTCAGCAATGTTGCCATCAGTTGAAGCTCAAGGGGGAAGAAAAGGAGGATTTGGAGGAGGAAGAGGACGAGAGTTTAAAGGTGGAAGAAGAGGAGAGTTTGAAAGTGGAAGAGGAGGAGGGTTTGGAGGTGGAAGAGGTGATACAGGTGGTGGATATGATGGTGGAAGAGAGTTAGAAATTGGAAGAAGAGTAGGATTTATTTAGTGAAGAGGAGGAGAATTTGGTGGTGGAAAAGATTAAAAAGTAAGGAAAATACAATTAAATAATATAAGCACTTAATTCACTTTAATAAGCTTTTATGAAGCAGAAAAAAATTAATTCTATAATTCTAAATAATAAGTCATAACGTTTAAATATAATTATTCATCTGGTAATATAATTTTCAGTAAATAATTTAAAACTTATATTATTATTATTTTTTACTTTATAGAAAAGAATGATGAGAATCCACTGCGATGAAAACTTTTTGTTTCAATCTTTTCCTTGAAGAAGAATTTCTGTTTCAATTTTTACTACAGAAGATGAATTTTTTTATTTTGTTAATTCTATACGCTTTAAAATAAATTTTTTTTTGTTATATTTTCAATCTCAAACATTCTACCCAATGACCATTTAAGGATAATATTTGAAAGTATTTTTTTTTATGAGAAAAAATAGTTGATTGGCGTTCTACTGATTCATTTTCATATCTGATTTAAATCTTGATTTACGTTAGATAATTGTTGCAAATGGTTTCTTGTATTTCTCAACAGTTAGTTTTAGACGTTCGGTTAAAAAGATATATGTACTGTAAGGTCAGAAGTGTGAAAGAGCGTTCAGTAGGACTCCTCCTCCTTATCCATCTTTATGGAAAGACTTGATTTAAAGCTTTGACAGCTGCACTCTCCTACCAAAAGAAAAAAAAACATGTCTTAATAGAAAATAATGGGTCGTACGTGGTTAAATTATTTTACTTTCTAAAAATACCCTCTTGCATTTAAAAAATAACCAAGTTTTGAAAAAAAGTAGGAGGTTGTATGCAGTTTAGAAGTGACTGTTTGGTTAAGGTTATTGTTTTATTTTTATTCAAATTTTTACGAGGTCTAAATAGATGTTAATCTTATGGAAACAGTAGCTGGCATCATGTTTTTAATCGTGAACAAAGTAAAATTTCATGAACGATTACATCCGATCCATAATGATATCTGCAAAAAAGATAATCCATTCCCTGTTTGTGTCCCTTTCTGTATGTCCTAATTTTAAATTAAAAGCGACTAAATTTGACATAAATCTTGACGGTTTCTTAAGGAAGGAAGGAAAGAATAAAATAAAAGAGAACATAATACTTCTCGTTCGTTTTCGTTACTTCCAAATTCCTAGTTAATTACATTTGGTACTTCAAATTTTGCCAGCTATCTTTTGTTTAACCTGACAATTTGTCACGTTCAACAAAAATTTAACTTCTATCTAGCTATCTATTGTCTTTTAACTCTTGTTTTACAAAATCAGTAATGTTCAATATGTGATCAGTATTCTTATTGATATTCCTTATTGATCACATATCCCCGTTCAATGGTACAGGAGTACTCCTGTACCATTGAACGGGGTACAAACCCCTTTAATCAGGCGTAAATCTGATTAAAGGGTGATACCCGTTCAGGAGTACAACCCTTTAATCAGGTTCAATCCCCTTTAATCAGGATTAACCCTGATTAAAGGGGGATTGTACTCCGTTTGTATCCACATTATTCATATTTTTATAATTATAGATACCATCTATAACTGTATCTTATTAAAAAAAAATCATTAGGACCTAAAGCCCCCTGATTATACATGATTACAGGAGTATATATTGTACCCCTTTAATCAGGGTTAATCCTGATTGAAGAGGTACAAGATATACTCCTGTAATCAAGTATAATTAGGGGGCTTTAGGTCCTAATGATTTTTTTTTTAATAAGATACAGTTGTAGATGGTATCTATAACTGTAAAATATGAATAATGTGGATTATTAAAAAAAATAATTGGCTAGTTTACATCAGAAAAATTATGTTCCATTTTAAATTAATTTTTAATTCTCCGTGTTTTATTTTTTACGAAAAAAAAAAAAAAAACAGAAATAAGCAACTCTTTTTAGCAATTAAATGAAGGATTAAGAGTAACGAGGTGTGACTTAACAATACTTCAAAATCAGTTCAGTACAAGAAACTCTCTTAGTTGATTTATTTTTAATGTAAATTAATACAAATATTTATAATAATTTAAACATTTTAAAATGGTTGATGCCAGCTAATTAAATGGTATAAAAATCTCCACAGAATTTAGAAATTATATTAAAAGATGAATTTTATTTAATCAATTTACAGTCAATATCGCATTTGAAATAAAGACTTGAACTGTTTCTTAGTCAATACCTGAAAAAAAAAAAAAAAAAAAATTAAATACCTTACTTTAATATTAATTTTATTCACTTAGAATTTTTTTATTTTAAGATAATTCGAATTATATTGATTAAAATTTAAATTTTTGATATTTAATAATCGAGCTTAAATCGCTTAAAATATTATTTTTGAAAGATTTAGTTTTCTTTCACGCAACGTTTAAATATCTAATATTATAAAGGTTTAAAGATTAAGAAATTTAATTTCGAATAAAAATAAATAAATAAATTAATATTTTACATATATATATATCGGTTTAGCCTCTATCCTATCCTCTGTATATTTGTCCTCCATTTTGCTCTCTCTATATTCCTGTTTCGATAAAAGTCGGTTTTCGATCGACTACGTAGCCTCCACTTCCTCTTCCATATGTGCCTCTTTCAACGCCACCATAACTTCCTCTATGAAGATCAGTTTCTCCATATCCATCTCTTATATATGTCTCTCTTTGACCGACTCTGTAGTTTCCTCTACCATAACTACTTCCTCCAATTCCATCTCTTACGTATGACTCTCTTTGACCGATTCCTCTTCCAAATTCACTACTTCCATACTGTGCTTCGGCTGTGGGAAGAAGGATTGTGCCCAAAATAGCGCAACACAACAATATAATCAAAACAGCTGTCTTCATGGTTTCTATAATGAAAAATTGAAGCTTTATGTAGAGATAGACTCTTAATGAGAAAAAATTGTGACTGCAACTGTCTTACCTGTTAATGTACCTTTTAGTCAAGCAAATAACTGATGTATAGAGTGCCACTGCTGCTTTTATCATGTTTTTGAGACCTTGAATCCGATGATGCAAACGATGTCTCAATTCGGGAGTTTTTCCCCCTTCAAACTAATCCCAAGATTCCGTTCGGTGCTAACTCGACTGGTTCGCGAATAAGGAGTTTCGCTATTACTTTTAATATTGTCAAGTAAAAAGTTACACTTCGTTTCCCCTGCAAGACGACTTACTGACAATCTTAATAAAATTTATTATCGTTTATTAAAAATATGAGATCTGTAGAGTTTTTGTTTATTTTAAATCATTAAAAAATATGCATAGAATTATCCTAACAAATCTCATTGTAATTTTAATTACGTGATATATTAAAAATGTTCAAATATTTTCATTAATTTCTGTAAACAATTATAAAACTTTTCCGATAATTATTTATTTATTGTAAATGTAGAACATGTTGTTTAAAATCTCTAGAGATTTTAAATCTTCTAGATATTCTGCATTTACAATAGATATAGTTATAGAAAAGATATCTTTAGAATAGAATAGTTATAGAAGAGATGTCTCTAGAATAATCTCTAGAATCTCTAGAGATTATTCTAGAGATATCTCTTCTATAACTTATTCTATTTTTGCAAATTTTTACAGCACTATTTAAGAATTTTTACAGAAATTCTTTTCACAGAAATGAATTTTATATAATTTAAAATTCAATTTATTATTAATATTATCCACTCGTCGTCAATGGTTTGCTTCAAGTACAAGGTGAAAGTTCTTGGTCATCCAGAACGAGAATGGGAAGTCACTCTTTCGTTATAAATATTAATCATCTTCGCCGAAAATAAGTGACTATTCCTAGAGAATTCTAAGTAAAAATGCAGATTAAAAATTCAAAAATTGAAACCTTCTTTAGGAAAAAAAAAAAACAATTTACGTGATATTTAATGTCAAGGACCACTTCATATTGTTATCAGACTTATCTTAACATTTATAATAGTCAATAGGAATATATTAAAGGAATTAAACGTTAACAAGTTTAGCTAATTAAATATTTAAAATTTTAATGACTTGTTTATCGCGTCGCGTCGCTACTGCCGCAACCGTCGCGCGTCGTCTCGTCCAATGAATGCGATTGGTCATATCGCGGTGTAAATACTACAATATCGATTCTAAACAAAATTCTTTATCGTCTTGTGATCATAACTCATACGGCAGTTGACTACAGTATGATAACAAGACGATATTTATTAAAATATTACTGTAGATCTATATGTACTGTATATAAAATATTACCAGGACATAGCTAAACATAACTGTTGTCTGACTTAAGCATTTCCTAGTGATTGATTCATTACCACCATCATATACAGTAACTATGTTCAAACAAATTAATGATTAAATTTCTATTTATAACAACGTATGCGATAAACTCTACGCGAAGTAGAAATGCATCATAACTTTTATTAATTCTGCAAGAACAAATTATTAATGCGATTAAATGTATTCATTCTGCTAAATCATCTCTAAACAATTTTAATTCAATCACTTTTATTACACCAATATCAATTTTATCTTTCAGAAATGTTGTTTTAGTAAATATATTTATGAGAAGAAAGATTTATGGCCCGCATCACTCACCATTACGACGCGACTATCGCGTATATATTTCAAAAGTTAAGCGATACGGCTGGCAATATTTTTATTATATATACTCTACTTACGTGGAAAAATCCTCGAAACATGTGAAGAAACAATTTTCAATACTAAAAGTTATTTTCCTGAAAGTTATAATAATTTATCCTTTTTGTCCTTAAAAATCAGTTTTTATCCCGATTTAACTGGAAAATCAGCTTTATCAGTTTTTCTACCATTCATTAAATTTTCACTAAAATTTAATGAAGGGTAGAAAAACTGCAACAAAATTGGCAGAAACTTCAGAAGTATTGGTTTATGTTATGTTTGATTTATTGTAATTATCCGCGTGATATCATAGTTAACAGTTTGATTAAGTTTTAACATTATTTATTATCTGAAAAGAACACTGTTGTTAGTCATGTTCAGTTGCATATACACGGCTCGGAACGTCTAAATATTATTATTTCCAGTTAAAAAAGACATTTTCGCAAGTAAACCGGAAGCTGAGACAGTTGGTTATTAAAGATTGATATCCATCTTCAAACTTTTCCGTGCGATATTAGTCGAAATGCGAAA
>WUQG02010982.1:0-11874 GCA_011317285.2 Androctonus mauritanicus
TATGGAGATTATAGTTGAGGAGCTACCATCATTTTCTCCCTCCATTTTCATACTGATGAGTACGCATCTTTCCTACTAATGCATCTCACGGAGACTTTCCAAACGGCCATCAGTAGAATAGAAAAATCCAGTCAGTTCCTGAAATAGGTTAAAGGCTGATAGTATGTCAACGAAATTAGATGTATATGTCATTAGATGTATATGTTATTAGATATAAATGTCTTATTAGATGCATAAAAGTGCTGAAACAAAATGAGACTCAAGGAATTGATGAACATCAGACTATTCGATTGATCGTCAGCAAATTGGAAAGTAAATCTCTTATTACCTCGATCCCTCAGGACAACACGGAATTTGTCAATTACTGCCACAAGACGGTTCTCCAAGTTCCCAATGCAATTATCTAGCACAGGAAGTGAATAGAAAGGACGAAAACTATAGCGCTGATATTATATGTGTTACTCTGAATGGTATCGCGAACGCTGATACGATGCTTTATTTTAAACCGACCCTTATGATTAATCTGTTTCGAATTTCTAGAATGCCTATATAGCGGAATAGAATTTTTGTCTTTATGGTAAAATTTAGAGATGCATGTGAAGAAATTCATTAAAAGTGCATTATGTTCATGTTCATAGGGAGAAAATTAAAATTTCCTAACAACATCAGCATAATGAATTATTTATGCTAGAAGGCAATTGATTCAATAGAATTATTAATACTGCACACTAAAAATATCTCTGATTGAATTTTGTTGTACTGAAAATTTTGAATATATTTCTAGGATATGCATCGAAAATAAACTTATCAAAATAGATTTATTAATATTATTATTTTTTTAAGAATAAATAATTCTGAAATTTGTTTTTTTATTTATTTTTCTATTTGCATTCATCTCTATAAAATTTATCATCTTAATAAAAGTTAAAAGTTTACAGTTTATCTTAATAAAATTGATTCAATTATTTATCGTCTTATTTGATGTATAAAAGTGTTGAAATAAAGAATTGAGTATTAAGATCATCACTTTAAGCATAATAAGAGTTTATTGATTATGCTGTGAATTATCAAATAATAAAAATGCACGTAAAGTATTTGCCAATGAAGTAACATTATATCCAATTTTTTTATAAAAATAAATTATTTTAAATTAATATAATATATTTCATATTTCATATGCTATACACAAAATTTTATATAATTTAAAAATTATATATAAAATTTTTAATTAAAAACCCAATCATTTTATAAGGAGAAATCTTATGTAGTCATCAAAATTATTACTGATATAGCTAGAATGAAAAGGCATATCTTCTTTTGTATGATAAGTTTGGTGGCTAAATTTTGAATGCCCCTTTCCACTCAAATAGAGTACTAAGGGAGCTAAAAAAGGCATATCAATAGCATCAACATTACATTCATATCTTCGTGAAAGAGTGAGCAGCATTCAGTGAAAAAACACGTACATTATAGATTAAACGACACCATATACTGACTATTATATATACAATACTATACAACTTTTATTATATTTATTCTCTTCATCTCTCATATTCTCAGACTCATACATCCTTAAACACATTCATTTATTTTCGCTATTATTTTCTCGGCCTTCCTCTCACATACTTATCATCTACACGCTAAGTATGTAATTGCTTCTCCAGTTTCTCTTTTCTCCTTGACTCAACATTACTCAAATCATTTTAGAATTAACTTACACTGTTTTCTGCACCTCATAATTTGGAATATAATCAAATGTCGTTCTTCAGTCATATAAATCTTTCTCAACTACACTCAAATATCTTTCATGCTAAACTCTGGTTTTACTTTCTTACTTAAATATTGGAATTTCATTCATAATCACTCAAGCACCTTTAAAACAGATTCTCATTTCTAGCATATTTCCAAGTGCACATAGCCTACGACTTAATCCATTCATTATTCTCGCATCGTCATCATCATTGTCACACTCTTTCTCTAAACAGATTATTTCACAAGTACACAAACTCATTCATTTGCCCAGGTTAATCTTATTCTGCTCAATTTCGCACTTCATATACTCTTCATTCTACTTAAACATTAGAATTTATTTATTTTCTGCCTTTATTCTCGTCTGCTGCTTCTCATAGACATCATTCAACTGCGTAATAAGAACAGAATAAAATCCTCAGATTCTATTCTCATTCAGAATAGAATAGTCATCAGCATACAATAAACAGCATACGCTCTTATTCTTATCTTCAAATCCAAATCTTTCACAGCAGCCTCTCCCACGCATGAATTCATGTATCCGTTAAATATCTATGAGACATTACACATCTTTCTTAATTGCAAACAACTCTGACATGTATTCATTCAGCTTCATATTTACATAATTATCTAGTATACATTCCTCTCGCAGCCTAAAATAGCTACTTATTCACACCATAACACTTTCTATCGCTTATTCTCATTATTTATCTTACAACTTTTCAAAATTTACAAAGAATACTTCCTTCTCATGCAAAGATTGTTATTTACAGTCACATGCATTAAATAAATGTGGTCCACACATTCTTTTCTATTCCTGAATCACAATGCACATCCCACAATTTGTCAGCTGCTTTTTATTTTTGCAATTTTAATTTTATTAAATACATTCCCAATCATACTCAATAGACATATGCTTCATAATTTTTGCTTTTATTCCTCTTACATTTCCTATAATGGATGGGAACTATGATTGTCAGAATTTTAATTAATTCGTTCGGATTCATATCATTCATTCGATCCAGCTTAGGTAACTGCTCCAATTCCACAATTTCCTAACATGTCTCTGTGTATTAGAGCAAAAATACATCCATTAATCGCCTTTTATAATATGTAGGGTCTAACCCCTCATGCTATAAAAAGCGACTAAAGAGGTCATCTCTCATTGATGATTGCCGATGTCCATCATTGGAGATTATTTGCTGATCCCTACACGGAATCGAGATTGCTTGACTATGCCTACATCCGTCATTAGGGCCCGCAATGACAATACCGGACATAAGACGCTAGTGAACTTGCCCGCCTTATAGCATCTCTCTCGTTTTCGCTCTTCGCATTCAAAGGCGTAAGTATTTAGGATGTGCCTCCAAAAGGTGATATAAAAAAGCAAAAATAAAAAAATTCCCATCATACTTCGGTATCTCAACCAAGATTTCATCCATATCAGAAGTCTTACTAGATTTCAAAGTATCAGTCGCATTCACAATCTTTTCCACATTCGTTCTGCTTCATGCTCAAATTAATCCATTGCATTCATTTTGTTTTAATCTCTTTCACTCTCATTATTTTCTTCAGTTGATTTAAAAATTCAAGATGATGCTCTCATCATTTAGCAGCTACTCCATACTTATCCTATTGCATTTTTTCAGCCTTATCTTACATAGCACACATTTCTATCTAGTTCCTTTTTCATATCTCATATATTTTCAAAAATCTCTTTATTCCGTTTAATCACTTTGTAGTTTTCTCATTCCTCTCTTTTATAGCTTCTCCTTGCTCTCTTTTACAATCTGTGTACGCTCTTTCTTGCACTTATATTCATCCACATTCGTATCTCCATTTAATATTCCTAGATATTCTCTCTTCTTTTCTGTCACAGCATGCACCATCTCATCATTTCGTCATGCATTTTTCTTTTTGCTAAAACTCTCACTTTATCATCATCTTTATCATAATGCTCATCACACACTCCTTAAATGACATCTATATATTTTTCACATATGCATATTCTCATCTATTTGACTTATCTCTCACTGCTTTACACTCATTTTACAGAGAAATATTTCATTTTAATTGCCACTCCGAATTTTTTTTTTTTTTTTTGTCATCCTCAGATATTCAGAAATGTCCATCTCAAAATCATTAATAATTATAAGAGCCACTCTCTTCACCTCTGATCCCTCTTGTGTCCACAATCTTTCCTGGCAGTCTATCATCACATATAATCATGTTAATTGTACTTCTCTTTTCTCTCACTGCTCTTCCAGATATATATGATTCATCTCTCTGATAATCTTCTTCAAGAAACTATTTGAGACAAAGACTTTTTCGGCATAGACTTTTAATAGTCATTTTCCATTGTCATTTTCTCGAATATAACTATAATTCTCAATCAATTCTCCACAAGATTACCTAAAATTCGAATATTTTTCAATGTTTTTCAATGTTTTTTTAATAAACTTTGGTTTTCTATCTGATGTTTTAAATTATCTCAAAAGATTGCAAAGATAATTATAGGTTATTTTTGCAAATCTTTGCAAAGATAGTCTATAATTACTTTTTCATTTGTCTCTTTATAGAGACAAGTGAAAAAATAATCACATAAGAACATTATCGTAAAATATGTTCATAAATCTTATCAAATGACTATATCATCATCAAATATGACAGATAATTTTTCGGTGACATCAACGTTTTAGTTTTTCGAACAGCCACAATTTTTGTTTCCAAAGTACACCGACTTATAACAAAACTATAGAACACGCCCAAATTTAACAGTATATCTCAATATTATTCAGATAAATAAAGAACTAACTTGCAAATTTTGAAATTTTAATTCTCGAAATATCTTAATGGAAAATGAATATATCTTAATAAAAACAAAATGAATT
Source organism: Androctonus mauritanicus (assembly GCA_011317285.2). Taxonomy (NCBI): domain Eukaryota; kingdom Metazoa; phylum Arthropoda; class Arachnida; order Scorpiones; family Buthidae; genus Androctonus; species Androctonus mauritanicus. Next base: position 4,641 of record WUQG02010982.1, read on the forward strand.
TATATTTCCAATTTTTCTACAAAAATTGATTAAAAGTTACGAATAGATTGAACTGATGCTTAACTATATGTCGTTATACTAAATTAAATGTCGAGTGTAGAAATTATATCTACTTACTGAATACATTTATAAAAATTTCGAGATGAAATTGTGGAAAATATATCTAAAATATGATGAAATGAATATTATGAAATAATTATGTTGATTATATTTTCACTTCTAGAATAATTATAGAAAAATAACGCCTCTTAGTTAAGCAAAAAGCATTATAATAAGTTATTATTGATTGAATTAGGTGATATGAAGGCTAGATTTAATTCATATATTACACATTTTATAAAAGATAAATAGAATCAATTTGATATTATGATATTAATGTAGACTTATAAGAAGAATAGTAAAATTTTTAATCCAATAAATGCGATAAAATAATAAAGGCAAAATTAATATACAAAATCAACATAATAGTAATAAATTCAAATTATGCAGATTAAAGATAATTCAGTCTCAATATCAAAATTAATTATTTGATATTGATACAATTTTTAATTTATATAAAATAAAATAACATTTACAAATTGAAAGATATCAAAATCAAATATTATAATTAATTAAATTATAATAATATTTGATTTTGATATCTTTCAATTTGTAAATGTTATTTTATTTTATATAAATTAAAAATTGTTAAATTACAATAATGAAACTATAATTAATTTGTAAAAATATGTACTAATTATGATGTATTCATTTAAATTTAATTAATTATCTATCAATTCTGAATAATATAAGAACTTCTTAAGCTTTTTAGACTATTATATATTATCACCTTTATTGAACATATGAGTATTTAAACATTAAAAGATATAACTAAATTAAAAAAAAAATGAGAGACGAAAGTTCTACTTTTCCCTCAAATATGCTTTATTGACTTGTTTAACAAAAAATGAATTGATATATATGCAAATTGCATTGGTTCCTTTGAAAGAAAGAAAAAAAAACATTGCAAGAGCGGTAAATAGATAATAACTACAGCTTAATAATTCGTAAAGCACTTATGAAGTTCTGCTGTTTACAGCAGAAAAAGTATCTAAATACGTTCTAATCTTGTTAAAGATACATAAAACAACATAGTCTGTTCGTTCCAAGTTCAAGAGTTTGATTGCAAATTAACAGTCTACTTTATCAATTTTATCTAGGCCATTCATTCTATATATAGTAACTGAAGATGAAATTAGATTACTTACAGTTATTAATCTATATTAATACTGTATATACAAGTCTAATAGGGTCAAGTATTAACACGAGCCATGATAAAGTCCAAGCAACTTTAAACTTATAGAAAAGATATAACTGAATATATAATTGGAAAATTTATTGAAATTTAAATTTCGAAATTATTTTAGAAATACAACAGAGTCCCGATTAACCGAGGTTCCGTATTATCCGGAATGAAACGATATGCATTTCATTTTGAATTTTTGTTTTAATTTTTGTAAATTTTATAATAAAATAGTTGCAAATAAAATTAAAAATGGTTTAAATTAAACAATAAAATAGTTCTAATTTTATTTACAGCTGTTTTATTATTTAAAAAAGTCAGCATGAAATGAATGACAATTATATTTATAAAAAGTCATTATAAAATTCAAAAAGCATTGCATTCCATTGTATTTTCATTATATTCAAAATGTCTAACCTGAAAATGGAGTATATATCATCAAGTTAATGTACTCAAATTCAGTTTATTTAATAATAATTTACCAAACCCTCTAAGTTTTTGATTATCTGAGGTTGTCTCTGTCCACTTTATCTTGGATAATCAGGGACTCTACTGCATTTTAATTTATGAAAAATAGATATAGATTATTAACAAAAAGAGTAATACAAAGTAACAAAAGTAGTGATAATAATGAAATATCTTCCATATTGAATAAATGAAAATGAGAAAGTGTTTTGAGATAATTATTAACAACACAATCGATCAGGAAATGGTTCTCTATGAAAAATTATAAATCTAAAATTTCTTTTCCTGCATTGATTATTATAATTGCAATTTAATTACTCGATATTCATTGAAAATTAATCAAATTATAATCGCAAGTTTAGCGATTTCTTTAATAAATTGTTTATACAGTATTTGTACTTTATATAGACTATATATATTTCAACACAACATAAATGAAATTTTACTTATAAAAGCATATTTTAAATTTTTGAGGTAAGTTTTATGAAATTTTAAATTAAAACTTTTATTATATATTAAAATTTTAAAATAAAATATTAAAAATATATTATATTTAAAACATATTTATAACTTATAAATTTAATATTTTAAATGATAATGGTTACAGTAAAATAAATCTTCAAATTTTGTTCATGAATTTATTAACCTGAATTATATTGGACTCAAATTATAGGTACTTCTTACTTAACATCATTTTCATACTAACTTCCGAAATTATATTTAAGTTATTACATCCAGTAAATTATTGGTATTTTTCGTGCATTTTCAAAGACACATGAACGAACTAAAAACTTTTTTAAGTTATTTTGATTATTCTTTATAATTAAAAAAGAATTAATTTAAAAATTAAAATTATTTTAATGAGTTTATTAGATTATAACTCAATGAAAAATTAAAAATTAAATTAATCAATAATCTCTGATTAAGTAAGTAGAGTCCCGATTATCCGTAATGCAGACCGACGATACCTCGGATAATGAAAAACTCGGATTAAAAGGAAGGTTTCATAAATTATTATTAAGTAAACTGATTTTGAATACATTAACGTGATGACATACATTCTATTTTCAGGTTAGATTTTTTTTTAATATAATGAAAATATAATGACTTTTATTATATAAACTTAATTTAAAAATAAATTATCGTTCACTTCATGCTGATTTTAATTTTATTTTTCATTTGGAGCGGTAAATATATGCTCCAAATGAAATGAATTTGCTGAAAATATAAAATTTTTAACAACTTAATTAATCAGCAATTATTGATTAATTTAATTTTTGTTAATTTCTAATAATAAATTAACAGAATTCTACTAATTTTAAATAGCTAAAAATAATCAACATTATTTTCGTTTTATTTTACTTAATCGCCATTTAGATTCTACCAACCTAAGATTTCATATTATGTTCAAATTTTATCATCAAAAATATCAAAATAAAATATTGCAATGTTTATATTGATTATGCATCTATACAGAACTTCGAAAATATCAAATTCACTGGTCAATTGGTATCAAATTTTGTGATCAATTGTTGAACGAAAAATTTGAAAATTGATCACAAATCAGTCAGTTGATCGTTTTTGTGTGATTAACTGTTTAGCGAATATAAGTCAACGAAATTAAAGTGAAATATATATTTTTTCCAGTTTTTCTTTTTCCATGAAAACATTTAAAATAACGATATTCTCTATGAAAATTTAAAACGTTAGTCAAAATATTGTATAGTTTAACAGGAGACCAAAAATTTTAAATATTGTTTGTAGTTTATATTTTTCTCGACATGGAAGTCCGGAAAGGTTATCTTTCTTTTAGTTCGAGTTGACATACATAATTGCTTTTATGAATAATATTAAAAACAAACACAAAATCGCTAAAATTACTGAAATTATTGTATTTTATATAATTTTGGTTAACTTATGCCATAGGAAGTCGATTCTTATAGCGAAACTTCTAATTTAAGGTCTTGAATAATTTTTATATAGCGAAAGTGATCTGATTCTTTCTAATTACTCATGCAAATCAATCATAGCATATATAATGATGCAATTTATAATTACAGTAAACTTAATAATATGTTTGATCTCTGTTCTGAATGATTTTTGGATTATTTTTTATATTGAATACTGTAAATAAAAAGTACTTTCTTATATATCATTAAAAGACTCATCTTTTAACAAAACATAAATAATATTTATTGCATGAATAAGAAAACAAACTTTATAGATTAAAATAAATTTTATATTTAAAATTTAGACAAAGCTAAATAATTTTATATAAATTTAAATTAAAGCATTAGAATATTATGAAATTTTAATGGAAATATAATTTATATATTATTAAATAATGGTTTAATTTTATTCAACAAAATTAAATTATTTTTTTAATTTATATTAATTTTTACAATTATTTCATAAATATGAATATAATATAAAAAATATAACATATTTAATTAAAAAAAATTATGCAATTACATTTATTTTTCAGATGAATATTAGTCATCGGTATCTGAACAGGAAAAAATGAATATAAAAAAAGTCTAATAAGCAGATAAGTGTTGAATGCAAAGAAAATTTCAGGAAAAGAATTACAAGTCTAAAGTCCCCAAAGTCCAAAATGTTTTACTCTGTTTATCAGAATTAATGTTAGCAAATAGTACTCTATCAAACAAAGAATTATTTGTTTTCTCTTAAATCATTACTATTTTTTTTTTTTTTTTTTATGCAACTCAATAGATAAAACTGCTGAATTGATTAACTAAATTTTGTTTTTTTCTTCCTTATAAATTAAGATAAATTAATTTTAAAAAGCAAAATTATCTCGAGGGCGTTCTTTAGATGTTTTGAAAATGATCTTATTTGATTATGACTTATGATTAATTTAATGAAAAATTGAATTAATCAGCAATTACTGATTAATTTTTTTGAAGTACATTTCACATAGAACAAATATTTATGAAAACGAAATTAAAATGTATATACCACGTGAGATATTCTTAAAATTATCTTAATATTTTTTAATTTATATCAGTAAATATTTTAGTATTCATTAGAATGTTTTAAATACATTCAATTTACAATAATAATAATAATTGAATGGAATTCAACAAAAAATTATGTATAATTAAAAAATACCAGATTAAAACACTTGGCTATGGGCATTATCTTATTTTTTTTTTTTTTTTTGCGTTATTGTTTTTAATTATTTATGATAACTTCATTTAATAATTTAATATATTAAATTACTAAATGAAGATATAATTATTATGATAATTTAATTATATTAAATTTAACTTAATATAATTTTTCATAAATCTTGAAAATTTTGCATTTCAAGATTTATGAAAAAACAAAATAGAAAATTAATATATACAGATTGCTCGTTGTATACATTTTTTTTTAAATATCATTAAAATAATTTTCTTTCTTTAATAATAATAATAATAGTTTACTGAATCTATTAATTCAGTAGTTTTTTGATATTATAAAATTCCAAAATTTATAATAAATTATTTATAATTCTTTATATAAAATTAAAAAGTTTATGTAGATCCTTTGAGTGAGATATTCATGGTACTATAATTGCTAACTGTAAATTTTTATTTAAATTTATTTTAATATTATTTATTACATTAAATAAGCAATAAACATAAATATTTTTATATATTTTTCTATTAAAATAATTTCTTATTTAGTGCATCTCTTGAGACATGGCTAAGTACTGTATTTAAACCAAATGTAATAATTATGATTTTTCAACCTATTTTATTTTTAATTAATTTAAAAATTTTTTTAAATATGTAAATTTAAATGCATGTTTTTTATATTTTTTTAGTTCAAAATAAAAATATTTTAGCAATTTTTATAGAAATTTCCGGTTTTGAAAATTAGATCTTTGATCCGAGATAAGTTATGTGAATCAGTTGATAAAACTGTTACTATATAAAATTCATAACCTGAATATCTAAATTTTTGTGACAGACATCACGTACGGATTTGTTTTGTACAAAATAATCAGGTTATGTTTTATTTTTTTAATAAAAATAATCACTATCCAAAACATGTTTTCATTTAAATTAATGATAAAAATATTCACATGACTTTCTAAATAATATTTCATAAATATATTAACATGGCAAGCTAGATTTGATAAATTAGATATAGATTTGGAAAAGTGAAATCAGGATGTTTTTTTGAATTCAGATATCCTATGCATAATACTGACTTATCAGTTCATTACTGTATTAAGTTATATATAATATTTATAATCAAATTTAGGAATTATTTATTAAAAAATTACCATAAAGAAATTTTAAAACTATAAATTTCTGATATAAGATTGTCGAAATGATAAATAAAACTAAACTAAATATAGAAATTATGCTTGCTGTTTTTTATCTTTTCTAAATAACCAGATTTGCTTAAATTTCAAAGGTTAAGTGATCTTATTCAATTTGCTAATGTTTTCAAAAGTTCAAAAAGCTTTTTTTAAAAAAAATATAATTTTATAAATTGGAGAAATCTGATGACTTAGCTAAAGGAAGATAGTTATGTTTGCAAGTAAAAAATGCAAAAAAAAAAAAAAAAGAAATTCACATCATCTTTTAACAGATCGCAGATTTTTACAAATTATGAAGTTAATCCATCATATGATATTCTACTTTAAAATCGTCTATATTCTTTACAGTTCTATTTAAATGTTTCTTAGATACAATTATATGTTACATTATAAATAAGTCTTACATAGTTTATAATTTCTTTCTATTTCCACAGAGAAATCTTTTCATGAAAGAATTTTTTTAGGATATCTTTTATTATAGGAAGAGGATCAGAAAAGAGTTTTCTATTTATATTACCATGTATCACTTCTCTTTCATCAGCGAAATGGTTATTCTTGCTTTATTCAGGAAAGATGATTCCTCAAATAATTCTTTTCCAACTCAGATAAATCCGGAATGCACTTACTAAAAGTTCTTTTCTCTTAATATGAGATTAATTTATAAATAGAATCAATAGAGTCTGTTATTCAGATAAAAGAAGATTGGAGCTTATTCTTAATGCTTTATCAATAACAAATTAGTTTTATCTTCTTTTAAAAAAGTAATCTGTAGACCTGCATAGAGACTGTTATTTTAGTTGAATGAAAACAAACTTAACTATTTTCAGAAGAAATAATATATATAAAAAATGATTTAATGATACAAGTATTTTCGTTAATAATACAAATATATTATGATTTATGTTTGTTATGTATTTACATTTATGATATTTGCATTCTATTCTTAATAATTTGCAAATTATGTTATGCAATATACAGTAGAACCCCGTCTATGCGTATCTTGTTTTTCGCACTTATATGTTGTGTTTTGTACACAACATATAAGTGCGAAACATAAAGAAATTTTAAAACTACAAATTTCTGATATAAGATTGTCGAAATGATAAATAAAACTAAACTAAATATAGAAATTATGCTTGCTGTTTTTTATC
>WUQG02010993.1:0-11874 GCA_011317285.2 Androctonus mauritanicus
TAATACCCTATTTACATTATGCAATATAAACCAGTTCAAGTTGTAGAACTTGTTTAATCTCATAAATGTGAACGGAACGTGTTTAGCCAAACTTGTTTGAAAACGTCTCACACTAGTGCATACCGGTTTAGGCTGAACCATGAAGGTCAATAGGATTCAAACTGAAACTCATTTCTGATTGGGCATTGGTTCGGGATGAAACAGGAAATGCCACCATTATTTTTCTCTCGTTTTTGAAATTAAATTGCTTGATGAGAACTTGTAAGTAGCATTTTGATGAAAATTTTATTCTAATTTTACATATATTTACTTATAGTTAATATATTTAAAGCTTTAATTATAATTTAAGGTGATTTTATTCCTTCGAAAGAAATGGAGGAAAGCGATCGCCCCACGTGTATTTCTCAGAAGAAGTGAAAGTATATTATTCAACACCAGAGGTCACTGTGTAATGTAAACTGGTTAAACAATATTGTAATATGAACGAGGCCTTTCCCCGAACTCATTAAATTTTGAATGCGTTCATTTACTAAATGGTTTATATCGCATAGTGTAAGCAGAATATAAAGGATAGTCTTCAACAGATTGCTTATGAACCCTACCTGAAAAACTATAGATGTGCCGGAATTGAATCCGATGTGTTGTATGAGCGACTAATTTTCCACACACCCAACCGACCGACCCCAGATCTCCAGTTTTACAAATTGACGATCAGACTCGGCTCATCGATCTCCAAATATTTATCTGCTGAATAATTTTAGAGACTAGCCAGCTGAAATCAGTTTATAATCACTCCTTTCGCACTGCTCACAATGAGAAATAACGTTGTTCGAAACTTCGAATCTATTTTATACTCCATATTGTTCAAATCTATTTTTAATTTTACGAAATAAAATGCAAGGTATATTCAATGATATAAAGCCTTTTAAAAAGTGAAAGGAATAGAAGAAATGATGAAAAAATTCTAAAATTTGCAAACAAATTTATAACAAGTAAAATACCAGAAACTTCTGCTGTATCTAGTTTCGCATACCAACAGCAGATTCCAAGATTCGCTGGTGTCATTGTTATATCCGGTTCGCCAAGGGCTAGAGAGATTATAATTCCTCTAAATGAAGTCGGCCGGAATGATCGAGTGGAAACGCTTCGGCTTTCGGCTCTGGAAGGCCTGGTTTGATTCTCGAATTCTTCTCCTTGAAACATTTATTCATCGGGTCCAGGCTTGGCCCATCGATCCCCATTTTCGATAATCCGGCTGACTCTCCCGCATGAGTGGGCAGCCTGTGGAAGGGCCTGTTTTGCCTTATCACTTAATATTTTTACTGAGTGGAAAGTGACATCATCTATTGACAAAAGAATTCTTTCAAACATATTTTAAAATACAATATTTCTTCTGTAAATAGTGATTTTATTCTTCTAGAATAGTGTTTCTCAAAGTGTGATCCTGGACTACCAGGTGTCTCCGAACAAACTTATAGTATTCGCAAAATTCTACGAAAATACAAAAGAGAAAACAAGTATTTTAATAATAATCTCGAATAAAAATTAATAAAGTGATCATATATATATATAAATTACATGAAAAATATAATTTTAAGTAAATTCTATTTTTATCTATTGATTAGTTTTGTTTGTATTTACTGAGAAAAATCCAACACTGAAGATCCACATGTTCTTCTTTTATATTAAAAAGAGTCCTTAGGGAAGTCAAGTTTGGAAAACTCTGTTCTAGAATATAGAAGGATGAAATCGCTAGTTAAGTCTAATAATTAAAATATACATGAAAATAGGGTGTAGATATAAATTGAAAATATGTTTTTAATTATATTTTATTTTGAACTCTCGAAAGTTTTTATGAATCTGTTGTTTCATGTACAAATAATAATAATTTCATTTATGATATATGTGTCATTTGATCTTTCTATAACCATATTTTCCTCTATTATGTCCATAAATTACAATATTTATTTTAAATACAATTCAGTATTTCTGTCGACTAATGCATTTGCGTAATACTGTTTACGTCATTTTCTCTAAGTGTAGTCCGCAGACCCCCGGGACTTATGATGTTCACGAGATTTCTACAAAAATTCAAAAAAAAAAATTTATAAAGAATTTTAAATAAAAAATTAAAAAGTCATATACATAAATAAAATGAAAAATATAGATTAGATTCTAATCTATAGATTAATTTGGTTTGTATGTGCCGAAAAATAAAATAATTCAATACTAGAAACTGCGAGTTTCTTTTTTCTTAAAAAAATGATTCTGAAGAGAGATCAAGTTTCAGAAACACTAATCTGCATTATATTCATTTATATTATAACAAATACATTCATATAACATGAATTAATAATTTATTAATTCAAGAGTCTTCACTGGTGCTCCTTGTTCTACATTATTTCACTCTCAATTATTTACAGGTTTATACAATAAGATTTTATATATTGTACATATTATATAACTCAGAAGATAGTTTCAAAAATCTCCGATGGATGGCGTTACATTGCTGGTGATATAATTTATTTCTATATCTCCAGATTATCGGTAAATGATCTAGATTTCCATTAATTTTACGCTATAGTGAGATAAATATGCCGAATGTTGAAATAAATACATTCGACGTTTTCCTCATTTTAATAGTCGACATTCTTCTATTGAAGATTTATGCTATATTTGTGCTGAATTTTCAGGATATTAAATCAAACTTTATATACTACTACAGTGGTTTCCAAATTCTGTGTTTGCGCCTCGCTTTCTTTATAAAAAATTGGTATGCCTCTCATTTTCGTAACTGTCTAATTTTATAAATAGTTTCTACTTATATTGTTTTGTAGTATTAAATTGTATCATATCTTATATAAATAAAGTTCTTATACATAAAAATATATATATTTATTATGATGTAATAATTTTTAATGCAATTAAATAAATCTTAAAAAAAAAAAATAGAATACATGTTTAATACAACATAATAATATTTAAAGCGATGGGTGAATTTATTTTTCGCCACAAATTCTCTCAAATCAGGGTTTCATTGAAGATATCGCTAATCGCAATCACAGATCGATATTTTGTCTTTAAAACAGCTATAGCGGAAAGTTTCCAGATGCATGGCTATATGTATAATACTTTTGCTGATTTATTTTTTTTGAAACCAATTTGAATTTTTTATTTTATTTGTTTGTTTCAAAAATTATGTTTTTGTTAATTCTCGCGTGCCCCCTTGCAGTAGACAGGCCCCTTCCTAGTGGGGCGAGCCCCACAGTTTGGAAAACACTGTACTACTGTATTTACAACATTAAAAAAGTATTTTTAATATTGTAAATACAATAGTAAAAATTCTTAGCAAATTTTATAGCTATTAAAAAAAAAAAAAAAAAATACTTTTTTAATAGCTATAAAATTTGCTATGAATGTTTTCTTTTTTTGTTTACGGAAAATTTATTTCTCATTGTTAGCTTAATTTAAATTCAATAAATATGTTCAGATTCTTATTTCTGACGAGTTTTAAAATACGGAAGAAAAACTGTACAGTAGTGTATTCCTTCAAGCTAGTTTATTTGCAAATGGTCACTTATTTGAGAAGTTGCGTAGAAGAAATATTTGCATTTTTGTTTTCCTGATACAAAAAAAGTCAAAAATAATACTCGGGAATATTTATTTAATGAATTTCGAATATATTGACAATGCGAAACAAATTTCTCATGGAAACATTAGAGTTTAAACTTACAAATATAGAATAATTTGAGGGAGTATAATATTTTCTTTCAAAAAACGTTTGCTCTGATCTGTTTGACATTAGAAATAAAGCTCATGTCATTATAATCTATAATCATTAAGGTAACAGAAAAATAGGAGAAGACTTACAAAGTTTAAATAATTCCAAAAGATTAATGTTAAAAGAAATGTATGCGAACTGTCATATTATCCGAAATGCGGATTATTTATTTATTAATAAGGAGTTTAACAATAAAGAACAATAAGGATAAGTTATAAGTCAATGTTTAGATTAAGGAGCTAATCGTGGGCGGCTGGACCAGCCTGTATCAATCCCGAAGGGTTTTTGGGAAACATCTATAAGAGTATTACCTGATGATGTAATGCATGGACTGGACTTGAGAGCCATCACAAAATGGGCTTTTTAAAAAGAGGATGGGTGTAATATGGCAATAGCTAAAGATTAATATGCTATAACATTCAAAACAAAAACACAAATTCAAAATTTTAAAGAGCTTAATAAATATGAAAATGGATAATAAATAAAATTTAGGAAATTATACAAATATTATATTCAAAAACAGTTCGGCATTCAAAAATAGTAATATGCTACAATGCGCATTTTAACACACAAATTTCCATTCGATCATTTTTAATAGTCTGCGTTTCCGAAGTGGTTCCTATAATACGTGTGAATTCCATTCACATCAGGCAATATTTATGGGAATTATATCGAAAAAAATATGTGAAAATCTTTTCTTTTGTTACGTGAGTAATATTGATCCCTTATTGACAATTTTCAATAAGCTTAGTTCTCTAATCAGTCTCAATAATATGTCAGTTATCCTAAAAAGAATTCGCATATATTAGATATTACTTGATCTGAATTGACCGCATGGACAATGAACTAACACACTACATGGCATTCACATATTCATGCCTGTTATCGTGTGTTTGAACAGATAACCACAGATAACAGACAAATATCGGACAAATCTAATTCATATATCCTTTTTTCATTTTAGAATGGAAAGGGTCAAAAAAATAAATATGGAAACAATTTAAATACACCATGGAGTAAAATGCTATGCAGTGTAATGGGATAACTGCAACATGATCCCATTGATCATGTTGCAATTATCCCAATATCAATCGGACTGCTAAAATTCAAATTAATAATAACTAGCACGAAACCTAATGGCAGCATTCATATTGGCAAAATTACTACTAGGAGTATGAAAATCGATAACATATCTCCCATTCGTCTTTCCCAATTTTGATTTTGAATAATAATGAATTAAAAAATAATAATAACAAAAACTTGATAAGCATGTTGATAGCAGTCAAAATTTTCAGGCATAAATCAGTAAATAATTGCGAGGAATCGAAAGTATCTATCAACTGTCATTCATCTGTGACATTGACATATGCGCATGCACAGATCCTCTAAATTGTCTTGCTATTAAAATATTGTATTCTTTGTATCAGTGCGGCGTATTCCCCGACTTACATACGTATACACGATGAAGGAAAACTTCGTCGTAAAATTTTGTGTATTGATAGGGGGCCTCGAAACAAGTCGAAAATGTTTAATGAGCATATGGTCTAAATAGCATCGTTTTCGAGTTATAACCCTTTAAAGCTAGCCAATCACCATCGACTACATAAAGCGTCACGACACATCGCTCGCCTTCTTACTAATCCGGTAATAAGTAGGAAAGTGGCGCAATGTGACGCTTTGTGTACTCGATGGTGATTGGCTAGCTTTAAAGGCTATAACTCGAAAACTTTGTCACTTAGACATTCATATGCTCATTAGACATTTTCGACTTGTTTCGAGACCACCTATCAGTACACAAAATTTTACGACGAAGATTTTCTTCACTCTCTATATGTATATATGTATGTATATATAGTATTCAATTTTAACGATGCAAGAATTTCGATTTAATATTTTAAAAACTAGTTTCATATAGGACCTACATCAAAAATATTTTAATTAGTTAAAACTTCATAGTATGGATAGTAAGCGAGGTAAAAACAGATACATTTACATCGAATTCACTAAACGGGATTATATGAATTTAAACATGATTCTAAATGTCAAACAAGATCATTTTCATAAGCCGCTAATTCTCTTAAATAATACCTGTTTAAATTAAATTCGCATACTACATACATTGTTGATTCTTATTAAGCAATCAGCAATTTTGTAAAGTATTTTTTAACGATATTACATTAATAATAAGAGGAAAAAATATTCACAAGCTGTAAGAAATTTCCAACCATATTTAAATGAAATTCACATACAGTATATTATTTGGATCCACCAGAATATCATTTTCAAACTTCAAAAAGAAATAAAATCAAGTACTGAGAAAAATTATGCGATCAATTCATCAATCTTTATTGACCTGTTTGTAGAAAAATTGGTTATGTGTATCAAATTTATACTATCGGTCCAAAAGATGGCTTAAGAATCAAGAAATGCAAATAACTCAAATTTCACACCATCATTTCTTTATTTATTCAAATCTACGTTGAATAAATAAATAATTGATTTTGAGAATGCCAGTGATTTCCTTAAAAGATGGCAGCCATTCAAAACAAAAATGATGGCATTTGGAAAAATGAAAAAACTGTGATATCTCTAAACTACTTTCGCATATGATTGACATTATAATAATTTGAAAGGATTTTAGATGCATCTTAAAAGTAGTTTCATGTAATTATTTCTACTATACTTTACCAGGCTGTTCCAGAAAATATTTTAAGAACAAACATTCAAATTTTACTCTCTCTATTTTATCAAAGATATAAGTTTTGTCTGATGCAGTTTGGTCCGTGAGGAACAAATTTTATGTGAAAATTATATTAAACTCAATCTTTCAATATATTTTGAGTAATAAAATATATTTTAATAATAAAAAAATATAATAATTACGCGAGAATTAGTTTTTTCATTATTATATAATAGATCGAAAGCATTCAGAATAAAACTCTACAGAAATTTCGTTTGATGATTTATTGCATATTTGGGAAAAAATTAAGTAAATAAGTAAGTAATAACGTTATCGTTACGAAAGTTTTACGATAAACAATAAATTAAAATTGTTAATTATAGAAAAAATGGGTGATACAGGAAAGATTATTGGTTGCATGATTTTGTTGTTGATCGCTGTTACTATTGTAGACATTGGTAAGTTTAAAAATATTAGTTTATTTGTAATAATCGAATTAGAAGTTGATAGTATTGCTGTGATTTTGCTTTGCAGATAGTATCTGGAAATGTTTCCAAAATTCTTGCACTTATAAGAAAATAAATAAGTTTTTGACTTCTAAACACGTTTTGCACACCATTAACAAAATAAGAGCTATCATCAAATTATATATGAATTTGGTTAAAGAGAAGATAAAATCTTCACTTCCCAGAGTTAAATGTGGACCTGATGGCATTATCGTGAAGAAACCAAATTGGTTGGCAGACGAGCCTTGGTATAGAAAGATGTATCGTAATATCGACTTTCTGTGTAAGAAAAAAGTCGTCGAATGTTTCTGTCCCGAAATAAAAAAAGAGAGCACTTTTAAGATCGTAAAAGAAAAAATTCGAGAAATAACAGAAATTTGGAAGGAAAAATTACTGATGCATCTTAGAGAAACAAAAAAATTGCAGAAAAAATGCTTTGATCTGATTATACTATTATTGGGATACGAGATAGAATTAGATTTGGATAAATGTCAAGAAGGTCTCATACAATACTTGATAAACGGCTGTAATTTGAGACGTGTTTGTCCTGACGGAAATATCAAAGTTGCAATTCACATGAAGGAAATCTATACTTTCTATTTTCAAATGATTTCGTTCTCCATTATAATGGTTATTGTAAGTGGAATTTCATCTTTAAACATACGTGACTCAAGGTATTTGTCAATGTATCAAAAATCCAGAATAACTAAATGATTCTTGATTTTATAGATTTGTTTTTTTAATTGAGATTTATATAGAATATGTTCAGGAAAACCTTAAAAACTATGAAACGTTTGTTATTTCATGTATGATAAAATATATCTTGAGTCACGATTATAAAAATTATTCTTTTGAAATCTAATATATATATATATATTTTTTTTTTTTAAATTTAGTTGTTGGGACTCCATTTGATTTTGATAATTCCAAAAGAAGACGATGAGTGATTTTTTTTTTTTCATTATTTATATATTTCAGCATTGTAAATTTGCTATTTGGCTTATCTGCAAAATTTTAAACATGTAAATTTTTCGAATTTTATGATATGAATTACAGAATTTTACAGTTAAAACATGTTTCGTATCTCGAATGACAAATCTACATTTATAAATTTTATTAATCGTATTTATAGAAATCAAGATTATTTGTTAAAGTTTTTGAGAAATATTGATTGATAGTAAAATTATAATGTTTTTAATCTGTTAAATCTATTTTTATCCTCTATTTATCTTGCTATGTGCATGTTTATTATTGACTTAAAGTTAAAAAGTTTTTCTCAAAAAATATTTTTTTTTTTTTTTTTTTTTTTGTAGAAGAGAAATTTTCTTATAGTAATCTCTGATTTCCGGTTATTGTTACAATAAATTAGCCAGTTATGTCAGAATAATATTTAAGTAAAAATTCATGTTATATAAATAACATAACTATTTTCAGTTAACAAACAATATAGCTGCAAAATAAAAGAAAAAAAAAATTGAATTAATAGATTAGTAAAGATCGATCGCATAATCCTTTTCATTATTTAATTTAAGTATTTTTCTTAGAAAATAATTAAAATCGGATTATTATTACGTCGTTAACAATGATCAAATTGCGACATTTTCAATATAGGGGAAGTCCGGGCAAAGTGAATAACTTAATTTTCATGCATAATTTCAAACATAAAAATTATATAAAGATAAACATTTTATTGTTTATTTGTTACAGTACTTCCTATTGTTTAATGCTGAACATTCTTTGAGAATAAATTCCGTTTAGAATTTGTAATATCTGCAGAGCAAAGAAATGTTGTGCATTATTCGTTTTGCCCGGGATACCCGGGCAAAGTGAATAACACATGTAATCGAAGTAGTCATTATAAAAAAAAGAACCCTATCTATTGTATCTTCTATAAAATGAAATATATAATCAAAACATTCATTATAAAAGTTTATTTTGCTTTTACAGAATGAGAAAAAACAACAATGAAAATATTCATCACAAAAGTAAGAACCATATCCAGTGTAGCTTGTACACAATTCGTGTCTCCATAGAAAACATTGGATCCAGTCTGCTTGTGGTGAGTCTGTATAGGGCTCCTTGCACACCTGACAGAAATTTCTCTATTAGTTCCCATAAGAGAATGAAAAAAGGGACACTTGTGGTCGGTTGAAGCCCTTCATTCTTGTGACCGAAGTGGACTCAGGAGAACGTAAACTAATAGTAGGATGTCTCGTGAGGAATCCCATTAGCCATTCGTCACCAACTGATTCATTTTTGAATGGATGACAAATTCCATTTTTCTCTGAAAAATCATACTCCAATTTTTTAAACTCTGTGTGTGTTAAACCATAAAATAAGTCGTCCATATCTTTCAAATACTCCAAAAGTTCTAATTCTTGTTCCTTTCGTGAACACTGTTCTAAATCTCCCTAACTTCTTTTTGCAGATTATTTTTTGACATGTCTATACAAGGTAGCTTATGGAATGTTATACCTGGCTGCTACAGAGAGTTCAAAGAGTCTATGGCAGCTTCTTTAATTGCTTTCTCCATATCGTCATCTTTCCATTTACCTTCATCTGTTTTTCTCTTATATTTAAAGACCATCTGAAATAATAAGTGTTAGACAATACCCAATGCAAGTGTTGATAGGCCTCAATCAAATACTTCTACTTCTACTTAAAGTACAATCATGATATACGAAAACGGGATTTTGGTCCAAAATCTCATTCCGTATCCCCTTAACATGTCTTTCGCATAAATCGAGCAAAGCGAATAGTTATTCACTTTGCCCGGATTTCCCCTAAATGATTTATAAAATTAAAAATAATAAATTTGAAATAACTGAAACTAATTTCTACATAATATATCAATAAATTCTCAAAACTGAGTATATATATTCATTATATGTCGATATTTTATCAACATATTCTATACTGAGCGATAAAAATAATGAATTTTTATTCACACTTTTTGTTGATTTCTGTTGTTGCCATTAATTATCAATTTCATCTTAAGTATATATAATAAACAATATATTATATATCTATCTATATATATAAAATTTTATTTTTATAAAATTATATATAAGATAATAAATATATAGTTTTTATGACATTATTTAGCTGTTAAAAATTAAATACAATTAAATTTAAATTATATTTAATTTTTAATAGATAAGTAATAACATTTTAAAAAGAAATATTAAAAATTCCTATATAACTTTAGTATGACAAATAATATAATCAATAAGAAAATATTTTTCAATTCAATTAAAAAGTACTAGTTTTAGTATTTAAAATTTTTTATTTAGTATGTCTTCTAAAATTTAAAAATCACATTTTAATATAGCGAGTCAGAAATGATACTGACCTTATCAACCTATCCCAATTCTGTCATTATGCCAATATTTTAGCAATGTGGACAACATTAATTACCTGATATTTAAGAAACAAAATAATTCTATATGGCATTTGATAAAATCTAGTAAAAGGGTAAATAAGATAAGATAAGATCTTCAAAAATATTTTTACCTTAAAAAAAAAAAAATAATAAAACTACGTATCGTTCAAAAGGGAATCACTAATTAAAAATAACATTAATATCTTACTAATAAATATAGGCCTATATCCTTGTCAAATACGGTTAAGTGTACTTAATTATTTGTTTAATTTATCTGAAATAATGGATGGAATCATTCACAATTAAAATCTAAAGATATGAACTGTGTAGATCTATGTCATTATTATATTGAATATAAAAACAATAAATTTGGGCAGACAATGTTAAACTCTATTATCAATTTATGTCTTTAATACATCTTATATATAAATTGACATAAATTCATTTTATAACTTTCAATAGACAAACGTAGACAAAAATATATCATCTATGCAGTTTATAGATGTTTATACGTTTTGTTGATTTATCGTAACGTGACGTTAGCAAGTTTATCTTCTTTACTTTTAGCGATATGAATTGATTTTAAGAGACGAATGATTTAACCAAGTATCTTTAAACAAGAATGATGCTCAGTTTCAGTTGAAAGAATTGCGATTTTAACAAATATAGTCTAAGTTGCAAGTCTGTTATGAATTGTTATTGTTTTTATTTTTTTTTTTTTTTAGCTGAAAGCTTTTTATGTGGATTTGTTGGTTCCTCTAGAAACAAATCTAGAAAAAGACGTAAAAATAGTTGCAGTGAGTATTTTTTTTTTTTTTTTTTTTGCTTTGAGGAAAGTGAGTATGAAGCTTAAATCGAGAGAATTAAAGTTTTGTTTGTTAGAATAACTTTTGTTTTAATAGTATTAATATTAAATTTATTACAAACGAGATCGTCAGAAAGAAAATCATATTAAAAAATTAAACTACAAATTTAATTTCTTTTATTATCATTATTATTATTTTTTCTCTTTTCTTGCTAAGAGCGAACAGAAAAAGTTTATGCAGCAACACAAACTACAACAGGAAGCTTATCTGAAAGCACTCGCTCTCTTTAAAAAACATAAAAAGAAAAATCGAACTCCTAAAGACGGAATTCTTGATAAAGAAACAAAGGTACATAATGAAACATTTTATTTAATAAAATTACATTTTTCATTTTAAAGAAAATCAATAAAATATTTCTTTTTATTTTTTAATATTAGCAACTTCAAACAGTTGAAGAAGAGAGAGCTAAACTAGACTGTTTCTGCGCACGAAGTCTTAAACAGGTGAGCATCCTAATCATCAATGGCTTAATAAGAGTGCGTATGGCCTGACAGGTAATTTGTCTCGCCGTAATTACAGCCAGAAACTAAGTTGGTGTTGATTAATTCCTCTAGAGGATAGAGGATGAATGGAAGGGCACGTTCTAGAGATAGAAAGTTAGAAATGAATGAATTGCGTTAACACAAATTCTTATATTTGCTATAAATAATGATGATGTT
>WUQG02011004.1:0-32439 GCA_011317285.2 Androctonus mauritanicus
CATCTCGATCACTAAGAAAGCGATTACAGGAACAAAAGTATGATGTAGCTAATAAAAATATGACTACAGCCTTGGCACAACGAGCAAGTACAAAAAACTTAGACATAGATTGGTGCAGAAGTAAGATATGAAGAGAACAGGACCCTAGGAGAGAGAGAGGATTGCGGAAGCATTGACAGTATATTCCAATCGCTGTAAACGGACAAACCCAATTAACAAGATCGATCCCACCTCAATACACAACGCTTGGAAATGTTGTAATAGTTATAAACATTAAAAAAGATGTAGCAGAATAACCGCCATTGATCTTTGACTGTATAAATAAATAATTAATTGTGCTCTTTGTTTATATAGATTATACTAAACTTTTTTGTTAGCCCTGTAATTTTTATGTATTTTTAGATATATTAAGTATATATGTGGATGTATTAGTTAAATGTTTGAACATTGCTATAGCAACACATTTTCACATTTGTAATTCTATCGAACTTGTAATTTGTCATTCTATCGAACTAACTGTATTCAATTTGGTAATGGATATGCGGCTGATGAGGATTTTCTAATTGATAGCACTACCGCTGTAACTTCTTTGTATAGTAAAGTCTATTTTTCCTGTTGTAGAGCTGTAGTATTTATGTTTTAAAAACAAGAGTATAAATCTTTCCACTAATTGTATAACAAATGTTTTGACAGATTTTAAAAATTTATCGTGAAAAAACTATTTATTATTGAATTAATATACATTATTTATTGAATCTTGCAAATTCTTGTAATAAATCTAGATAAACTTTTATAAAGTAGCAAAATATTTGATTTTTAACTAATTTTTATAATTAAATATAATTTGTTGTCACTGAAATTGTATATTATTAAGTATTTTCACTATTTGAATTATTATGACTTATTATTCTTCATCGTATTATGACTTCAAATTTTAGATAATTTGAAAAATATTAATTATAATTTATTCATAAATTAGTTTTATATAATTGTTGAAAAATCAATACAATATTAAAAATGAGTTTGCAAATCATTTTATTGATAATACATTGAATATTACGTAAAAAAATACAGTTTTTTTAGATAATTATAAATACAAAAGTAGTCAATGAAATATTGTTTTCAAAACAATATTTCATTGTTGACTTTATACTATATTAGCCAAGATTCTTAGTATTGCCCAGGTAATATTTAAATATAACAAATTTATTGTGTACAGACTGTACAATGCAAATACTAGATCTGCATATCATAATATAGTGATGGACAAACAGTGGCCTGTCACAATGATATGTGTGATCTGTACACAAGTGTAAAATTTTTTTTAATTTTACCACAAAAGTGTTAAATTATATAAACAAGCAACATAATTAATTAAATTTGGATTGTGTATGCTAAAGTGTCCCCTTTAAAAATATCTGCCATGTGCCCATTCGATTTTTCGATATTTTTGAATATGTAACCTATTGGAGCAACAGATTTCGAGGCAGTAGTGTTGGTAGAAAGCAGGTGTGAATATTCGTTGAAAATAAAATGCTAGTTTCTGACACAATTGCAATATTTTTCTCTTCTATGAGTACCTCATGTATCATAAAGTAAAAACATTTTTTTACATGCAGCCCACTAGAGACCTTATAGAAGTCTGTGTGGCCCACGGTCAGAAAAGTTTGCTCACCCCTGCCATAATAAACGAAACAATTAGCTACTTAATCTTCAAACATATTTTATTTATATAAGAGTGCTTAAAAAATATCAAATCAATATTCGATTATAATTTATATTGAAATTATATGCGGATTTGAGTTGTATGTTTATTTAATAATCATAATAGGAAGTTAAAATATTATAGATAAGTTATATTTTACTTCTTGTTTTAATGTCCAATGCAATCTCCTAAAGTTGACATTTTCAAATTATTGTCCATGCATTGAATATTGATCCATTATGATTTTATACTGCTATTATATAAAATCATCATGACTGAATGGATATTCAAAATTTATAACCAAATTTTGATTAATTTTTAATTATAAAAATACTATACTGAAATTTTGAAGAAAATGAATATTTTTTCATTATGAAAAATTGAACAAAGCATATTATTTCAATAATGTTCTCAATAATTGCATTTATCCTAAATTCAAAATGTTGCAACACTTAAACATTTTACACAGTTGATTATTAAAAATTCTTTATTCAAAGTACTTTCATCATCTTCAACGAAAAATACAAGAATTATAATCAAACACATTTGAAATGTATACACACGCTACAAATTCTAGAAATTTTTAAAATTTAACAAGTAAAATAAATATACAAAATATTTATTTACAATTACATAATTATATATATATAAAAAAAACATATTATTTCAAATGTTGGATAATTTAAGTTCGGAAAATTGCATGAAAAGTTATCTATAACAAAATACAAGTATCTCTCCTATAACACGGTTTCGCTCTAACATGATTTGAAAATTGCTGAAACCCTCATGTAACACAGTACTTCTATAACATGGTTTTTACTTAGCACGTTTAGAAAATTACATTTATTCTCCTACAACACAAAACATTTTCATTAATTTTTGTAAATCCATCCTATGGACACACAATACATACACAAAATGCAATCATTGGGAAATACTTTGCTAAAATTAGTCATAAATGCAATTTCGCTAGTTTCCTGAGCAATGCTATGCAGTCTATTTTTGATTTCAATTTGAAATCGAGTAAATTGGGGACAATTGAGTATTTTGTGTTCCAAACGTTCAGTTCTTGAATAAAAAATAAGTTGTTATTCTTCAATATAGGAGTGTGAAAGAGAAGAAAAACATTTTTATTCATAAATTTTTTTTGGTATATGTTTAGAAACGATTGTTTTCTAGCAGGTTTGAGCAAGTTAGATTATAGATTTCATAGAGAGACCAGAAGGCACACAAACTTTAAATGCATAAACAAGTTCGGAAAGTGAAGTTGATATTGTTAAAGAAAAAAATTTCTTATTTTAACCAAACAGCTGTAAGGAAAATAATTATTAAATGAATGTTATACAGGCTGTATACTTTTTCTTTCCTTTTGTTTGATATATATTATTTTTTTAGTGTCTTACCTATATATTTTTTCTTTCTTTATGTTTTGTGTTATTAATATTCTTAATAAAATTTAAGTTTCTTATGTGGAATTAAAGAAAGTTATTTGCTTTTAATTGGTTTTGGAATGTAACTCTCCTTTTTATATTAATTCCAAGTCTCATAACACGGTTTCACACAACACGCTGTTTTTAGGAACCTATCTATCGTATTATAAGAGGGATACCTGTATTTAACAACTGAATAAATTGTATATTGAAGAATTTGCAAAAAATTATCAAAAACTTAAAATATCAAACAGAAAGAACACATTATTTAAAAAAAAATATATTTCAATAACTAAATAAAAAATTTAGACAAATCTATAAAATTTAAATTTATAATGTAGATGTAGACGAAAAACATGACGTGAGATGACTTATTTTTAACATATACCTAAACGTATGTACTCGTAAATAATATAGCCTTAAATATACATATATCTTTATTTTTTCTAAATATACTGTCTTATTTTTTATAACAGATCTATATCATGGTATTTATTATATAAATTTAAATAATATAACTAGTTTGGATAATAGTAAATTCTAATATATAATTAGATAACACTTCGATTTATGAGAATATTTCTACAGTAACAGGAATAAATTTGTGGTTTAAATCGTGATATAAAAAAGTACTTGACAAATGCTAGAGGCGAAAACAAAGATATTTTTTCTTGTCTTGCATTTCGTTTTTCTTCACTGTCTATTGATTTTCTATAGAATTGACGCCATGTCTGCGAGCTGGTTTCGAGGTTAACGGGATGTGAATTATGTTTCCACGTGATACGACTTAATGTAACGTGAAAACGTGTTTACTAGTGAAAGCAATGTTTTCTTCATCGTATCCAACAAATTACAAAATTTTATTTAAATTTGTATATTAATCATTCAAGTAAGAATTTAATCTCTATTTTTAATATTATATTATTTGTTAAATAATTTAAAGTTAATTTTTTAATTATAAAAATGCTCAAAAATGCTTAAAAATTATAGGCTTCTTTTACAAATTATGTAGAATATTTTATCTGTGATTATATGTGAAAATAATGAGATGATTTGTATTTAATATTTCAAAAAAATAAATAAATGTTTATTTTATTATATTTTTTTAACAACTCATAACTATTTCTGTAGTACGAAGAACAATGGTAAAATGAATAATATGCGATCGATATGTTTAAGCATTGTATCGATATATGGTGCATAAATTGCGTTGAAGTATATATAGGTATATCATCTAATTCAATTTCAATAAATAAAAATGTTTTCGAATGCTAGAGAATCGATATTTAAAGTAGGTTAAACGAAACAAAAAAAAAAAAAGAATTTAAGAAAAGAATTTTATTATTTCTGATTTTTTACAGTCTATTCATTAAATCTTTCTATTTAATTGATATTTGTAAATATTTGACATTATATTTATCAGTAAAACTTGTTATAATAAAAACATTTTTCTGATCATTTTCAGTATATAACAAAATATATAAAATAGAAATATTAAATTATCTGAAATAGTTAAAATTCATAACAATATACAGTATCTAAAATATTTCTGATGAATAAATTGCATCAAAATGTTGTCCTTCGTATAAATCTGATCTTTTTCGTATGTTTAAATCTAATTCTTCAATTCTGATTAAAATATTTCAATTTATATAAAATTATGATATACGTATTACTCCATAACTATTTATAAAAACAATGAGATAGTAATTTAAATGTTTAATAAAAAACGGTAATAAAATTTTTCATTTATTATTGAAAAATAATTTTCTAATATAGGCTTATATTAATTAAAATATTATTTATGATATACTTAAAATTTAAATTTACTATCGTTTACGTGTGGAATAGCATCAAAATCAACCAATGAAGTAACAAAATTTCTATTTTAACAAAATGGCAGATCCAGAGTGAAAACAAATTTTATGAGCTAAAAGGAGTCGAAAATTATTTCCTGAAAAAGGAAGAGAGCATTGCTACATTTTTCTTTGTTAAAATGTCTATAAAATTTTGATAAATTGTATATATATAAATTAACTTTTATGATAACTTTTCGTTAAATAAATATTATTATTATTTTTATTACAGATTTAATTATATCTCACCTCTGTTTCGTTATTACTTCACTTTGTATTACTAATTATATTTGTATTAACATTCACAATATTATAGAAATGCGTTTATAATACGGTATACGTAAAATTATAAATTTAAACTATTGCTAATATAATTAACAGATCATTTGTAATTAGCAGCGTAATCTCTAATATACAATCCAAGACTTGTCATTAAATAACTAGCATTAGTTTAAAATATACACTAATACTATTAATACTAGTTACATATATAAAATGATTATTGCATATCGCATTTAATAAATATAATGAGCATTAGTTTAACTGAGAATTAAATTACAAATAATTAATATTTCAATTATTGAAAATTGAGTAATAACTTAAAATTTTTTTCAGATCTTATTTTCCACATCAGAATTTTGAAAAATAAAAAGAGAAAGCAATGTATCTTCAGATATAATAATTAACAATTTTAAATACTTTTTACTTTGTGATTAAATCATTAAATACATGTTTCATTTCGTATTCGCTATTTTGCAATTCTGTGAAGTCATTGAATGATTTGTAAGCAACTTCACTATTAAAATACTAAGTTTGCACCTTTTGTAATTTTATTTTTGTGAATTTATAATTAATAAATGAATGTTTGATACAATCTTTAATTGATATTTTACTTAGAAAACTTTAGCTATAAAAAATACTTAAAAACTTAAAAACCGCAAGCTATCCAGCACATGAAGATTGTTAATGCAATAAGATTTTGTGATCTGTTCGATCCATAAGCCAAATATAATTAAATATATGATGGAAGAATTTTTTTGGTGTAAACTAAGAAGAAAGACATATCGTTGCTATATTTCTACTCAACAATAATTTATCATACATTATCTTCAATGTGGCATAATCATAGATATTTTCAATTTGCAATTTCCTTTTGAAATATTATATTTTAAGTAATTTCATTTTTTTTATTTTTCAGAATTTTGAACAACAATATCAAAATAAAATTAATAATATATTGTTATATTCTTGAACCAATTTATTTCAAAAAAATTCTTATTCATTCTTATTCAGAGTAAGAAAATTAAAAAATTATGAAATAATTAATAAAAGCTTTTCTTGTAGATTCGATTACACAAAATTAGCCAAGAATATATTATAATACCGTTAACTTTCTTTATGATTAAGGATATTTTATCGTCAGATTCTACTCTATTTAGCTGAGTCCATTATATAACAGAAGAGCAACGTTGGATGTCATCACGACAATCCCATATCGACTCTCACTGATTCTGTATCTCTCAATAATTCACTATGATGAGCTAAATCAACTGATAATACTTATCAAAACACAATCCATTGTAAGTGTCAAAGTGGCATATAACCAATACGGCAGGCGTTATATTATGATATGTGTTGGATTTTGGAGATCATTATCAGAAAAATATAGTGAATCATCCATAACGATATTTTTAATTTTTAAAATAAATTTTTTTACTTATTTAATTGAACGAATTTCTGAATTTATTTAGAGGATTTATGCCGTAATATCTAACGTATATACTATATATTTATTCATAAAAAATTTTAAAAATTTTATTTTTTATAGAATTCTTCTAATTTTAAAGAATAAAATTATTTTTATAAACAGAATTAGCTTATTTAGATAAATATTAATTTTTCTTTATATTTGGTAATATTCTGGCTTTTACTTATGAATTCTAAACTTTATTACAAAAACTTATTTTGTAAAATTTTTCTAAAATTTCTTTTTCAAAATTTTAGGAATAGAAAATTCTTGTCTGTCAGGAGAAAGTATTACATTTTAATGGACTATTTTGATTTCGAGAAATCATCTATTTATATCCATTAATATTTCTTTTAATAAGTATATTCAAAGGAAGAAAAATAATCGGATCTCTGTTGACTTTTCTGAAAATGTAATGTTGATATACTGAAGCTTTCAATGTAACTGGATGATAATTAGAAAAGAAAAGTCATCAAACACAACATCGTTAGCTTTACAGATAAAAATTTATTAAAAAATAAAATAAAATCGAATATTATTCTCTCTTATTAGGGATTATCTTTCCATAAAAATCTTATTAACTTAAATAAAATTAACAAAACTGTAACTTTTGTAACATTTTGAATATCAATATCTCAATATAAAATTTTTGAATATCATTAAAAATTATTTACAGTTTTGCATCACCTCTATTTTTCTCTCACATAATAATATTCACTTCTTAAAATCAATTCAATAATTTTCTTATATGCAATTCAAGTATTAGAATTAAGAATAAAAATAAATACAATATAATATAAAGATGAAAATTAAATCATATAAATTGACATATAAAAAAATTATTTAAAAAAATATCCATAAAAAATTGCTATCGTTTCATATAAAATTTTTTTCTAAACTATGAATTTGTATTTTGAATATCAATATTAAGAATCTTCATGGCTTATTTTATCAATGTGATATAGACCGATGTGAATTCTGAATTTCCAAAACGAAATTCAGATATATTTAACAAGATTTAATGTTTATGTTTACTGAGAAAATTATAATTTAATATTTACAATTAATTAATAAATAAATTTTAATTCAAACATGAAATTTTCTTATATCCGATTAAAAATCAGTAATGTTTAAATCTTATTTAGATTTTTTGAAATAAAATAAGGTCATATTTGGCACCCGGAAACTTAAATATTCTGAATGATAGAAGATTATACATATATATATATATATATGAGCCCATATCAATGAAGAAAAAACTATACTATAATACTACTATTATAGTTCGGAATCTATCTAAAAATCTTTATAAGAGTTACATTTGTTACTATTTAATCTCTATTTAATGCTATTAGACAATATTATAAAATTTAATATGATTTTCAATAAAATTATTTAAAAATTTCAGATAATAGAATGGAAAAATAGAGTTTACTGTAATTTTATAAAGTCATTTTTTAACCATAGAATCACAATAAATATGTTATACTTTTAGTGATTTCTCTGTGGATATATATCAAAATAATTATATAATATTTATTTATATATAATATATAATTTATAAATATATATTTCGCATTATTAATTTACATATATTTCAGAGTAGCTTGAACTTATGAAAAAAAAAGAAAAGAAAATTTATTAGTTGATTAAATTACAAGTTGAAAAATAGGAAAAAAAAAAAAAATTATATTTCAAAACTGAATAAATAGAAAAAGAAAGCATTAATCTTAAAATTAAAGCAAAGATATTATTTATAATATGTTTCTTCTCAAAGGAGTACAGCTGTGAAAAATTGGTCGAGTCATCGCATTGACATTTTACTTAACCTGCCATCTGGTATCAGTATGAAAAAATTTCCTTCACCTAAGAGATTATAACGAAATACAAAGCTAGCATTTAATGAAATTTTGTACTAACGTCACTTAACTAATTAGATTTTATTATCTTAAAACACTTTCTTATTCAAATTTAGAATAAGTCTATTAGCATACATTGCTTCATTAACAATCAATTGAAGTGGAATTTTAAAAATCATTAGTTAATTTAAATTAAGAGAAAGTATAATAGAATATCAGTTTGTATTTGTGTTAGAAACAATGTTATCTCGTAGTTAGCTTTGTTTGTTCATCGTTCTAGTTCAAAAAGACTCGTCTGTGTTTGACTTTTGCATTAGAAAAAAATTTTATTGATTGTATGCGGGTTCATGCAGAAGAGAAAGGAGCTCACTACTCTTTACTTTATTTATTAATTATTTTGATATTTTCGGTGGAGTGTATATTATTAATATGTTATTTATTGGTTATGTTTTCTTCAGTATCGTTAATCATCAATAATCTTGATACGAAAATAAGTAACAAAACGATCGATCTTCCAATCTATACAAAATTTCTATTAATTTTATTTTAAAAAACACGTGGTATGTTATAAAATTAATAATTTTAGTGAATTTTAAAAATATTAACTGTTTTATTTTATCTTTCTTAAACTTTAAAAATATATGTATAAAGAGAGAACTTTAAAGAAAGATAAAAAGTGTTGCACAGTAAAAGCATTTGTCATACTACAAGAAATATATATCTTAAATTATTCATATAAAGATAAAGCCTTGTCCTGAAGCAAATTCCTTTATCTACAGTTAAAGCCCTGAAGTTGTTTAAAGGAAAATACGGATTAAATTTTTAAATCTCTTGCAGATTAAATTTTAAAGAATTATCTTCATAATTCACAATAAAACATGAAAAAATAAAAAAATAAAATGATATATTCTTAAAGAACAAATATAAAAAATATATTTTCTTATACATTTAAAAAAATTGCAGTATGTATAAGTTAAATATATAAAAAAAAGAGTATCAATCTTGTTAAATTTGAGTTTTACAAGTTTGTTTAGAAGTTACTTTATTCGATATTGTCTAAATTGTGTCAAAGCCAAGAAAATTTTATCCTGTGATAAATTAATCTTTTAATAAAAAACGAATTTGTGAAGTTTAAACGATTGACATATAAACAATTTTAATTATCTTTCTTTTTTATAGTAAATTCCAAATTTAAGTACTGTAATATATACAATATAATGTTGCAGCTAATTTAAAATTATGCAAAATATTTTCTTCCTATAAATTAGTGGTGTATGACATAAATGTATTATTATTTTATTTTTACCAATCAATATATAACTTTCTTTTTTTTATAATATTTTAAAAAATATGAATAAAAATTGAATTACAAATTTTAAAATTGTTTAATTTTTACTATAAACATATATAATAATTTTATTTTTTATGTATACTGCCATGATAGTTTGTAAGATATGTTTCAAGCCGATTGAATTTTATGTTCGAGAAAAAATAATGTTCTATAAAAAATTAAATAAATAAATTTAAAAAAATATAAAAAATGGGAAAATATTTTTGAATTTCTATCAAGTTTTTAGTATCACTAAACTAATATTTGTTTGCTTGTTTATTTTAAATATTTTTATCAATTTTCTTGTCTATAAAAAATTAAATTAAATTTTTAAAGTTTAATTTTATAATTTAAGTGATTTAATAATTAATATGTATAATGGTTTCATTTCATGAAATATCCATTTTAAATGATGTAAAAAAATAATTTCTAAATTGTTTAATAAAGTAATCGTTCATATAACGAGACCTAATTTATTAATAATGATATTGTTACGTGTTTTCAGAACATTTTTATAGAATAATATAAAAACACCCTTTATCAAGAATAATAAATTTCGTATTTCTCAATAAAAGTTATACTTTAAAAAGACAATAATTTATTGAAATTACCGACTTAGACTATTATACGAAATTTGTAACCGTGTGAAAAAAAAAATATATATATATATATGTAGTAATTTTGTGTTGGTCCAGCTGACGTAGCAGGAAGAACAATTTATTGCTCGACGACTCAGCAAAAGAAATACACAGTTTATTGGAGGGTTGCGAATCTGACGTCACAGTTCGGACGATTTAACAGGCCGTAAGAAAAGATAAGAATTCTTGTTCCAGGCAGCAGGGTTGTTTTCTTTCTTGTAAAAGTACTGGTTAGTTCTAAAGTCAAAATTTCGCTTCAGTTCATCTTCATGATTTATAAGATATATAGTTCATGCTTCAAATATCGTTGGACAATTTTATTGGTTATCTGGCCCATTCTCGATTTGGTAATGAAAGTCGTTAGGGAAGAACAAATGACTTCGATGAACTTAAAATAATCGATAATCAATATGATGCAGGAAGAATAACTTCTTTTCTTCATAAACTTTATTAATATGAATTCTGTAAAATTTTTCCTTTGTAAAATTGTCTTGACAGGTTATAATGCAATTATCAACAATTATGTTTCTTGAATAACTTTTATAGAAGAAAAAAAAAAGAGGAAATTTTCGAGAATTTATGATATGAATTTAATCTGTTTAAACTGCAATTAATATAGACATTGACATTAATTTAGTTTACATTTCGAATTAAGTCCTTTTAATAACTGCATATAAGCCGCGTAATCTCTTTTATTAAATTAAAATAAAATGGTAATTTATAAGTAAATTACTTTAAATATTTTGGTTAAAATTATTTTTAAAATACTTAAAAATGAAATTTAATTATTTGCAACTCGAAATTATTTTGAGTCAGCTTCTGTTGTAACGTTTTCTATTCCTAGAATAAATTTTGAAGTTTTATTGTTTAAAATATTGGCATTAACTGTAATGTGTTTATCAGTTCTCAATTGCGTTCAACACGAAACTTTACAAAAGTTATTACCGTGTTTGTAATTCATGTTCATTTGGATTTTAAGAGAAACTGCAAGTATCATGAGAAGTCCAGTCTCCGTAAATGTAATTGCGTGTAACAACAAAGCTATTTAATGAAACAAATATGCTTCCTTGCACGTAACTCTGAATCAAATAACAAAGTTTATAGTGATGACTTGACATCAACAATGGTTAAGTTATTTACGAAGCATCGTAATAAACAACTGAATTTTGAGGAAAATTTATGAGGTTTGTTATTTTAATATATAATTTAAAATTCGCCCGTAAAGTAAGATTAATATTCTTGATACAATAAAGAAAAAAAGGAAAAATATGACTACTGTGGTTGCTGAAAGAAACGAAGGTTTAGCTCTTTCTATCGTGATATTCTCCATCTTTGTAAACTACCAGGTATCGTTTTGAATGAAAGCAGCTTTTTTAATAAATAAAAAAATGTTGTAAAGTAATAAATTTTAATTTTAAAAAATTATAAATATTAGATTAATTTCCATCATTTATTAAAAATTATAGATTAAAATTTCCATTGAAAATACAAGAATTGTACAGTACATTACAACAAGATGATTTTATATAATATAGATAAAGGCATATAATTTTTAAAAATAACTATTTCATTATTGTGTAGAATACATTATAATGTTAATTTGCAATAAAATATATAATTAATTGACGTGAGATCTGTTTATTGTTAGAAAATAATTGTTTATCGTGACAAAATAGGATAGTTTTAAATATTATTTTTCACGATTATAAAAACCTGCCCATATATCATCCATTTTTAACAACTTTTTTAAGTTTCCCCAAATGCAACTTTTCTTATAGAAATATTTAATTATTTTTATTTATTATAACTATATTAAGTTTAAAAAATCGCTAGATTTTTTTTTTACATAAATGTTGCTTTCGGATTAGGAAAATGAATTATAAAAGAACAATGTGGAAAAATGGGTGTTCGAATTTGAATATAGCAAATTACATAATTATTAGTATATAGTATTACTAAAAATATTGAATTTTTTTCGTTCATAATACATAAAAACACCAATAAAAAGCATTGAAAACAAGAAAAGAAACAGGAAAAATGAGGCGCGAATATCGGTCGATCTTGTTGACATCTTTTATTTTCGGAAGAGAAGCTTTAAAAACACTTGCTCCTCTGCGGATATTTTTCAAAACCTTTGGTCGGTCTGCATGGAAATGATCATTCTTTCTTCTTCGGCTATTATTTCCTGTTAAACTTTTTAAGGATGCTGAAATTCTATGTCCCATACTAATCGTCCTAAAAGTAGGTTCTGATTCTTGACCCCTTTGTCTATTCCGGATGATAGACGTTGGCGAATTTTTGACATCCTCTAATTCAATAACATCCTCTTTCTGAAAAATGCACATATATCAGAAATGATTAATTACATCTAACTTATATGATTTATAGACAAAAATGAGTCACGATATAAAAAACCATCTTTAAAGTTAAAATAATTTATTTACTATATTACATGTGTCAAAACGTTTAAAAATCACCCCATTTGGAAAGTAAAAGAATTGACATAAAACAAATGCTAAATGATAAGCATTTACTTCTTGCAGAAATCAATGTTGCATATCACTATTTGCAAGAGAAAGAATATATTGCTTTAGTTCACATTTGTCATGTTTTGAAGTACTGTAAGTTTATTCTTAAAAATAACTTTGCAAATTTTTCTTTTCAAATTGTTTTTCAGAAAAAAATAATTAAAAATTAATTAACATATGTTTTATATTTAAAAATTTTGTTTCTTTATATTTTCGAACATTTAATTCAGAAACACTGATGATGTTAAATTATTAATCATTGGTACTTGATAGTTTATGATGATTATCTTTATTGTCTTTATAAATTGCTCAACTACAGTGCAAAATTATATGAAATAAATATTTAAAATAAGTTTTTCAAGTATAGTTTTAGTAATATTTGTGACTAATGAGAATATTAAAAAATATAGCTTTTCGTGATGATTTACACTTAAACTATTTTCTCATCTTATTATATATGAGAATAAAACTCATCGTTAGGTATACAAAATGCAAAAATCGAACTGAAAGTTCAGTTAAGAATTTCTAAATCTCTCATAAGAAATCAAAACCACTAACATTTTTATTTAATGGAAAATCTCACACTGAATTGAAAGTAATTACAGTAATTGCAAAAAAAGGAAAAACTTCTAGAATATTTAAGTGCTTGGATTTATATCATTATTATTGATTGTTTGACAAACGTTTTTGCACTTCAATATGCAGTTTTGATTTTTCAAATGAATAAAAATTTCGACTTTGTATATTTTTGAATTACTTCAAAAGATTTATTTTCGACAATTACAAATCAAAAATAGGGAATGGTTGTTGTGAAATGTTTGCTGGCATTAATGCTGATGTTCACTAGGAGTTCAAATATTCAGTTCTGCATAAGTATCTGAATAACTTGTATAGAAACAACTTAAATATCAGGATAACCTACATAATGAATATTTCAGCAATAATGGAAATATTGCTGAAATATTTTCTTGCTACACAGATCTCTTTATACTTTACAATCTTATATTATTATTATTTTTGAAACTTATATAGCATAATCATACATAAATTTTTTGATATGTAAAATTATTCTAAATATTCTGGAAAGAATATTAACTTTCTATATTCTAATTCACCTAAAGATTTATCTTTATATAGACTTTTAATGTATAATTCTTAATCTTTAATTTATTATTATTTGAAAAAGAAATTTGATAATAATTTGTACTGATTATGAAAACATTAATATAAATTTAAAAAAAAATTAAATATATTTTTGTATAAAATTAAATATTATAGAAAATCTTAAAATATATGTTCGATATATTTAATATTAATTATATTTATAAAAAATACAAATTAATAAATTTTAATAACATTTAAAAACCTTCAATTTAGTAAAAAAACTTTACAAATTTATTTTAAAATATAATCTCTGTTTTATATTTTCACTCCAAATTTTTGAAAATAATTAATTTTCTTTCTAACTTTGAAGGACAGTTTTTTTTTCTTTCCTACCTATACCTCGTAGATTATTCATTCACATATTTAGAGAGTAGCTGTCTTCTCATCAAAGAAAATTATATCCTGTCTAATCAAGATCTGTCAATCGTATCTCTTGAGAGTTTCTGCCTACAAACTTAGACCTTTGTGAATATGACGTCAATCTTAGGAATTTTGTTATCACATTTTAGAACGGTCATGTTTTCCTAGTCATATAGATTTGACAGCAAACCTCTAA
This sequence comes from Androctonus mauritanicus, assembly GCA_011317285.2. Lineage (NCBI taxonomy): Eukaryota > Metazoa > Arthropoda > Arachnida > Scorpiones > Buthidae > Androctonus > Androctonus mauritanicus. The sequence continues at coordinate 14,814 of WUQG02011004.1, forward strand.
TTGGATTTATAAAATTTTTAAAGAACTGAATGCTGTCACAGCTGTAGTAATTTAGAAATACAGAATGGGGGGTCTGTAGAATTTATTGTTTTAACAGATCGAAAAATTCATATATTATTATAAATGATATTCACACTTTAAATTTTGACTTAATATTGTATAATTAATTTATTTTTTATTAGATTTATTTATTTTCATATAGATTATTTATAATATATTTTAAATAGTAAAATAATGACAGGATTAAAAAATATTTTCAAAATCTCGATAAAAATATATATATTATCCTAAATAATCGTCAAAAAAATTTATTTTTAAATATAGTTTTAAGTTCTTATATTTATTTTAAATTCGTAAAATAAACTAAAAATATCAAATTCCAGTTTTTAGTTTATAAAAAACTTTCTCAGATACTTTAAGTTTTCAATGGTATTTCCATGTCTACTTATTTTTCAGAATATGTTAGAGGATTATAGTCGTATCCTATGCAATTTTTATACGAAATTTTAAAAATAGCAGAAAGAGAGATCTAGACTTGTTTTTTTTATGCGAAAATATTTTTACGCATCATTTAATAATTAAATTTTTACATTCTGAATATTGTTCCAAGAGCTATATAGAGTAATAATAAATTAAAAAGCCTATCCATTAAACAAAAAAAGATTTTAATTTATGAACATACCTCGCGTAAAATCCATACCTACCTCGCAACTGCTATAATCACAACTTTTTTGTTTTTTCAGATTTTTTGTCTTCTTCTTCGCCCTGGCTGTCCAATAAGTATAATTGACAGCTGCGTATTCCAAAAGTGCAGCGAACACAAACACAAAGCACATCACCAAGTAGATGTCGATCGCTTTGACATAAGAGATCCTAGGTAAAGCTGATCTAACACCAGTGCTGATAGTTGTCATTGTTAACACCGTAGTAATGCCTAAGAAAATAACATTATTTTAGTAAGAATGGCTGCTACAGAATTATAATTTAATATCAAACATAATTACGATACATTTTGATCTATAGGATATTTATAGACATTTATTAACTTAATTACAAATTTATTTTTCTATAAAATATTCTTATTCAAAATTCTCTAAAGTTTTAAATTTACGGAATGACGAAGATATTAAATTTTCTAACCTTAATTTTTAACTTATATTTTATTAAAATTATGTTTTTCTTGTAAATATAAAATTAATGAGGACTAATATATCGTATAAAAATTGAAATATTGATTTATTAATAAAATATTCGAGAAAATAAAGAGATCAAGAAGAATGTGTATTTCTCGAGAGAGTCTAGCTCTTTATAACTTATCCGAATCTGAAAAATATGATTTTCTTAAAACTTTAATATAAATTTGGATTACATAACAAATATTTGTGTTAAAAATTTATATAAAAATAAAAATTTTGAGCTTTTTTATGATGTTATTCTATTAAGTAGTGTTTGAATTATCATTGAAAATATGCTTAAGCAAACATAATCATATTGTATTCAATCAAGTAAATATAATATGTTCTCTCCAATCTGTAACCATTTGTTTAGTTAGTAAAGGCTGATGATCAATTCTTTCTACTGTATCCTTTTTATTATAACATTATCAGATAGTTATTTGATGTAAGGTTCGATATCTTTCATAATTACTCTTAGAAAGCAAACATAAACCTGACAGAAAGCAAGTTGTCTCGATGAGTAATGAATCTAGTTTTTGATATATTGTCAGGGATCGGCAACTTTTACTTTATTTTATAACTATTTTTATCGCTTTTCTCGTGGGATTTTGAGACTTTACCAAATGAATGAATTTGAAGGAGGGATAAAATTGCATCAAACATGTTTCATTCCCTACAGATCATGAGACAACCTCCAGCGTAATGAGTGCGCATCATCATGACTCCTAAGGAAGAGCGAGATCCATCAATTACTAATATTAATTAATAACTTGTGATCTTCCACGTCGCAAAATTTGTGACATTATTCACATATAACGTTATTACGGTTGGTTAGCCACTTTAGCATTATCATTACGCTGAATTATTTTCAAGTTTTAAGTTATACAATACTATCTAAGTTTATTTTGTATAATCATTTTATTATATATATAATTTTTCTAATTCTTCTTATTATCGACTCACATTAGCTTCCTTATCGATCCATGGCCTACCTCTGCATTACCGTTATAAATTTACATTAAATTCATCTCATATCTTATATAATTTGAAAAGGTAATTTATGTAAGCAATCGATAAACTAACGAATAAATTTTATAGTCATTTGGATGAATATCGGCTGAATTCTTGAGTACCAAGAAAAAAATTAGAACTTGCTTTTAATATCACGACAAAAATAATAATTTTTCATTAAATAAATAGATTTATATATGAGACACGATGCTCTCCAGTGCAATGAAATGTAACTCGAGCCGCATTTAAAAGCAAATTCCTTTTGGCAACATAAAGAAATATGAAAGCTAAAAACAACTTTTTCGTTTATGACGATGAAAAATTGAGGTCAATCTTTCTGCTAAATTTTTAATCCATTGTTAAGAAATTTATGAAACTTGACGAAATATTTAGAATACTTTTGTCGGATGAGGTTAACGACGAGGTCAAAATACTAATTTCGTTTATAAGCTAATATACGAGCAAAGTCATAATTAAACTTATTATTTCTGAAAATAATTCATTACGGTTGATAACCGTGTCCGTCCTTGTTTTTACAGTAATGTAAGATAACTATGTACATAAGGCATTTATTTTAACGTAATGTATTTTATTTAGTATTGAAATTTATTCCGAAATTCAAGAGCAATCAGAAACTAAACTGATCTTTATCGTGTGTCAGATAAACAAACAGAACAAAGGTAAATTGAAATAGCTTGAATTGGTTATCTTGCTTGTCGACAACTCTGTAAACCTGGTAAACTTTTTTAGAAAACAAACTTGAATTATTTTCTTCAAACTTATCGATTCTTCGGAATTGTTTGAGATAGAAAATTAAATATTTGTTTTAGGTATTTGCATTTTCAATGTTATTGGTAAAATTTAGCTTAAAGCATTACTTTGAACAAGATTTCGAAAATATTTTATTTTATGTAACCTTAAAGCTTAGTAATAAAATAAAAATACAACGTTAAATGTTTTAAGTATTTTAAATTTTTACTTAAATTTAATTACTGCATAAATTTAATTAACTGACATAAAATTTTCTTGTTTATTGAATTTATTTTTATTGCAGACTTGATAATCCAGTGTAATGAATATAAATATTTCTTGTAGTTTTGTCTTAATTCACCATCTTTAATCCAGATGTCTCTTTATCAAAATACAAATATTACTATGTATATCTTAAAATGTACTGTATACTATTGAAAATATCATATAAAAATTTTTCATAAATAAAACATTACATGTTCATGTTTAAAATAATGTTTCATAATAGTTAAGATAAGTAAATAATATTAGAATTATTCATTTTGCTATAAATACCGTTTTATTGGGATTGAAGTAATTTTTATCGGTAAATCTTTATTAAGATGATTTCATTTCGTTAATCTGGAACATCTCCAATCCGGCTAAATCAGTTCCGTAATTAATGCGGATTAATGATTTCTTATTATATTTATAATGTTTTTGAACTATTTTTAATATAAAATTTAATTTTTATAATATATTAACTTTAAAGTACTGAAAAAAAATCTTTTAGATATGAAAGTTTGATTTTTTTTAAAGAAAATGATACCAGAAAAAAATCTCGAATCTATATTTGAACATTGCTATATCTGAAAATATTCTAAACAAACTTAAAATTTGATAAGTTAGGAAATACCATACATAATAGATATCAAAAAATAATGATGAAATTTCAAAATCGATCCAATCACATTCGACATGAAATCGGAAATTCAGTAAATAATTTATCTACTATGCGAACTTTCACTACTGGTGCGACTTCAACTAACATCTTAGTGTTTCCCAAGAGCGTTAGAGAGCGTGCAGATACCTTGTGATCAACCATTTTCTCACAAATTTAGAGGACCCTGGGCAATCCACTCCAAATTTGCGGACTCCATTTCAGTTATTGACAACGTTCTACTCAGTCGTACCCACTCTGCTAGCGCCATAAACCAAATACAAGATATTCTAGGATATCCGATGTTTTCTAGAATGCCATGGGATCTACTATACTCATTATAGTCTACAATATATAAAGAGTAGTTGCTATAACTTCTACTGTATGTTGTAACTCTCACGTATAAAACTAACTTCCATTGTATTTCTCAAGGGATGAAAAGACTTTGTACAAAGTTAAAAGAAAACTAAAAATCTCTTTGGTAGATTTTGAGAGATAGTAGTTTAAGAAAATATAAAATTTTCAATTAAAAGCAAAAATTATAATGATTTAAAATATTCTAAGAAAAACCTCTGAAATTATAATCATCATGATTTAAGTTACCATTATTAATTAATTAAAAATATTTTATTAGTTTATAAAATATAATTAATTTTTAATCTATTTTATCAATTCAAATATAGAAACAATAATAATTATAATAAAAAGTTATTAAAATTAATATTATTATTATTATTATTTTTAATGTATTAGATTCAATCGCATAAAGATAACAAGATTGATATGAGCATAGAAACATAAAATATAAAAAATTCTTTTTGCATTGAATTATTAAGGATAATGATGAAGATAATAATAATAATAATAATAAAGGTAAGTCAAAAACAAATAATAAATTTATTCTGTATCTATTGATTGATGAGATCGCATTAACTATTGTACCAGCTGGTAACGACCAGAAACAGTAAAGCTATAAGTTGAATAAAATCTTTGTTCAAAGCTAGACATTAATTCAGTGCCATGGAAATACGGTTAAGTACTGCCATCTAGTGAAAAATATTGAAAATTTTACTACGTTTTGATTAAATTATTTCTTCCTGCGTCTAGAATACATAGCAACCATCCTCCATAGCGAAGACTACATAGATTTGCTCTGTGTTTACGGGTAGCACGATGTATATTATATTATCACACATAAGAAAAAATAAATTAAATATATTAGCAATAATAACTAAACCGATTTCACTTAGATTATCAATTATTTCGCGAAGAAATGTGAACATAAATACATCACTGAATATAAGTCAACTGATATAAATAAATACTTCAGATCTTGTTTACCAAATATATTATTTGTATATATAAAGAAAATATTTACATTTCTGTTTTTTTTTTTTTTTTTTTATAAGCGATACAATATTTTGTTAGAAATATTTTAAAACATATTTCAAAGTATCATATAAAAGTAGAAATCATACAGCACATTTCAGAATATTTAAAATTAATTATTTAAAAAAATGGTTATAAAATAAATTCTCTCAGTTTTAATTTTAATAATTTATTTAAAATCATTTTTTTTTTAACATTTTCAAAATTATTAAAATCGTTACGATGAAACTCAAATAAAATAGTTGACATTTTCAGTAATCCTGAGAATTAATTCCTGTTATTTTTTTTATTGAATTAATTCCAGAAACAGCTCTGTATTCAGATAATTACTGCAAGCTCTTGGAACGATACGTTAGAGACCAGCAAGTATTACGATTCCCTGACTGACTTTAAGTTATTTTTGCAGCTAATAGTCTGCAAGATTAACTTCTAGAGGTATATTGTCTTATAAATTAAAATAGATTAAAATAAAAAATATGTAAATATTTATATATAATTTAAATTATTATCCCACATTTTAAGGGAAAAATTAGCTTAAATAAACATTCTAATTATAACATATTTATGCATATAAAATAGCTTTTATTACATAATATATATAAATATAATATCAGCAATTTTTTAGTTAAACATAATAGTAAAATCATCACTTAGATCTATCTAAGGAAACACATAACTGATCTTCGAAATTTTCTGAATTTTCAATTGGATATAAATAATATTGCTTTTTTGCTACCATTAATGATACCTCTTACTTAATTTTTAACTTATTTCATCATAAAAAATGAAGAATTACCATTTATCTATTAAATTCAGAACAAATTCAATTAAATATATTTTTAATGTTTTATTTAGAATGATTGAAGTTCAGATTAAAGTTATTTTCCAACATCCATTTAAAGTATAAATTCTGAATATTGCATCCGTGAATATATACGTATATAACAATGCCGATTAAAGTTATATCATCTAATATAATGGCATACATATCAATCAAAAAACTCTCGTGAGGATGACGTGCATAAAACAATTTCAATCTCAAATTCATGCTAATTTTCTAGTAGTAAACGTATCCAATAACTTCACGCTTGCAATCTTCTCAACACCTGACATAGTTATTTAATAATTTATTGAATATAATCTACTTTATAAATAAAATGACGATCTATACGTTTTTTGCAATGAATTATTTAATTTTATTCTTCTTATTATTGATAATTTATATTAATAAAAGTTATTTACATACTTCGTGCATATGAAATACGAATCTTTTGTAGTTCAGACATAATAATAATAATTATTTTTTAATTTTATTTTGCATTAATTTCACTTTTAAAAGTGAAATTAATGCAAAATAAAATTAAAAAATAATATTTATTTAACTAAACAGTTTGCCTTTAAAGGCAAACTGTTTAGTTAAATAAAATATTAAATTGTATTGTTTTCTTTCTTGTATTATTCTGTTGTTATATTTTAAGATATCTCAAGAATAAAATGTGGACAGCGTTAAAATTTTATATCATTTCTTATTATTCGAGATATATGTCCATTAATTTTAAGGATTCTACGTGGTCTGTTAGCAAGATGGCAACTGTTCGAAATTTTAAAACGTCTGATATCTCTAAACTCTTTGCTATATTATGAATGATGTTATGATCATTTAGAAAAACTTATTTTATACAGTACCGTTTCTGTAAAATATATATAAATATTTTTTCATCTGTTTCGTTAGACATTACTGAATATATCTCAAGAAAATATTGTACGCCATTGAAATTTTAGATAGCCTTATTGTTCAAGTTATAAGATTAGCAATTTTGAATTTCCCTTTAAAAGATGGTCAATCTTTCCAAATTAAAAAAATATATATATATTTATTTCGCAGATGAAAGACATTATCTTCCTTTTTTAAATGGCTATAACATTGTTTACCATCGATAAAAGCTTTACTTATATATTTTTTTAATTTTATAAATTATATACATGATATTTCATAACAGTTTTTTAAATTATATATTATTTATTTTTCAATCATAACAAAATAAAAAAAGATAAAATTTAATTAAATATAGTTATTAACTAAAATAATTTCGGTGTTTACTTTGTCGATTCTAACCCCAAATATAATTTTAACTCTTTATGAATTATTAGTTTTGGTATTTCTAAAGAATAAGATCCATTAAATATAAAATAAGTTAACATCAATACTGTGTTCAATTATTTTCTCTTAATTAACGGACAGTATTCGACTTAATGAACATGATAACTTACTTTATTTTGCCATATATCTTACTGAATGTCAAGAAATATCTATAATCAAGCACTTCCGATTCACTTTATTTTATGAGAGTAACAAGAAGAAAATTAGTAATTAAAGAAAAATTTTACAAGAAAAATAATTTTTAGAATAAAAATTTCATAGTAAAAAAATTGATTGTTTAACTAGAATTTAATTCAAATAAATGGCTTATTTTGGTTCAGTAAATATTGTTAGAACAGTGAAGTTTGCTAATTTATTTAAATTTTAGCTTTAAAAATTAAAAAAACAAAAATTCTCTATAATGCTCATTTTAATAATTAATTAAATTTGTATCAAAAATTATTCTTAAATCGAGATTTTTGCATCCTCAAGTTTCATTTATTAAGTTATAGAAATGGAGCGGAAAAAATAAAATTATGTATATATTAAATATTAAAATATAATTAATAACTCTGCTGCATAAAAACGTTGTTTAAGTATTTTTTTTTTTTTTTTTTTTTGAGAATTCCTTATTCTGATTTGTAAAAACTATTTGACAAGACTTTTAAAATGATTCCTTCTGAGGATTGCGTGATCGTCTTTAGGGGATTTATTCTAAAAACCTTAAATAATATCTTACCTAAAGCAACTCTGGCTGAGGTAGCTTCGTGATTGATCCAGAAAGAAACCCAGGATAGCATTACAATGAGAATGGAAGGCAAATACGTTTGGAATATAAAGTACCCGATATTTCTTTTTAATTCAAAACTAAGTGATAATCTTTGATATGTTCCTACATAAAGAAATGAAAAATTAACTTAGAGAGATGATAATTTATAAATTTAAATTGGTTTATCACATAAAATTACTTACCTGTTGCCAATGTTTCCATGCGATCTGTAGTTTCGTAGCGAATTATTGAAAATTGTGGAAGTTCTGCTTCTTCTACACCAACAACTGGAGTATCTGTCCAGTACATCACAACATCACGTACAGTATAGCCGTCTTTCATAATATGGCAAGAAAAATATATTTTCGTATATTACAATGGAAGATATATTCTATCTAAAAAAATATAACACGGATCTTTCGTGAATTGATTTATGGCGAAAAACATAGATAGCACTCTGCATCATTTCTTTACAGAAGATAAATGCAATCTAGGGATGCCATTATATAAAATATACCAGAAATAAATGATCTGTTTGAACAATATTAATATATATTCTTAAAATAACATTTTCATTGGTATAAAACGTGAATTTTACAGCAATAACCGATATTTTACTCGATCATTAATAGCAATTGATCAGGGAAATATGCTAATTGAATTACAAGCTGTTTACTGTACAGTTTAGCGAAAGAGAATCTTAATTAATAACGTAAACAGAATAATGTTATTTGCAAATATTTAAGTAATAAATTTGGTTATTATAATATCGTTCATTAATTATATTTGTAAATAATATCTTTGCAAATATTTTTTTTTGTATATTTGCACTAAATGATTTACGAGAAAATAAATTTTGTTATGTTTATGATGACCACTGGCAATTTTTGAAGCAATGTAATTTTTTATAGATTTTTTTCAATGCGTTTCTTGTGAAAAAATTATTATTATTATATATTATTAGCTCTATTTTGTTTAATTCACTTATGAGGAGAAGTAGGAGAGAGAAAATAGATCCATCACATACAATAAGTGTGGACATCCACATAAACATTCAATAAATGTGAATTTGCAACATAAAAAAAACATTAAAAAATTTACTAAAATTAAATTGAGGATCGTATAAATAAACAATTTAAAGAGGATAATCAAATATAATAAAGATACGTAAAATCTGCTGCCATTTTAACTTTAATGAATAATTTTAGAATTTTATAACCAATACTTGAACCTTTGATACTTGCAAGTTAGATGTAACTTAATTTCTCAACCTAGTTGATCAAAGTGATGCAAATCTTATGTGAAATGCGAATATAGTACCCTGGAGTAGTATCATTTTAAAAATTAAATTTATCTGAAATTATCATGTTAAGCTAGCCAATATCTATTTTAGATATGCCATTATTATTATTATTATTTTGTTATACTGGTAAGGATGTTTACAATGATTAAAAATCGTTCCAATAAATCATATATAAGTATTTATTTTTAAAGAAAAAATAAATACCTGCATATTAAGAAAAATGATAAATTAGCTATATGAATAATTTTAAACCTACAAAAATAGTTAATAATACATAACGTTAAAGCAATAAATTATAAGACATACTGTATATGAATTTTAAACTAATATAAAGATCTATATACTTATATTGTTGCATAAAATTTTAAATCTGCTTTCGTTTATAAATAATTAATTTTCTTTCGTGATATTTATCACTTATTATTTTATAAGTTATCAAGTAATAATAAGTTTATAACGTTAAAATCAAGATTAAATATACCTTTATTATCCAATTATATTTATATCAAAATGGCTTTTTTAAACAATAAATTTTTATGTAGTAAATAAAAAATAAAATTGTTTAATGATGCTTTTTAAACTCTCTGTTACTTCCATCTTATTTTTTTTTTTTTTTTAAACTTAAATAATTCTATAGTTTATGAGATATTCTGGGAACTATAATATTACAAGTTCGATATTTTGAAACTTATTATGATGCTGCAAGATAGCAGTTTTCGCACTTTATCTTCCAACGAATATTAGAATCCGGATACATTTATGGAAATTTTGTGCAATTTTGGACTTAAACGATTTGGTTTTATAGTAACTGACGTTATTAAATCGTATTTATATGTATATATTATGGGATATAATATATGCATTTATGGTATAAATGCAATAAATCGAGAATTAAAGTTTTATCTTCGTTGAATGTGAATGCTATAAAGTTTCAAAATTAAATTTTTCAATAATATTAGTTGATGAAAAATCAAATTTATTTTATAAAGATTGCATTCAATAATGTGTTCATTAAATCCGAAATTATTCTTCCTTCATTTTGAATTTTATCGTTTATATATCAATAATTTGATCACAGTTATTCTTTATATTTATAATTTATGAGACTTTTCTGTTCAGTTAATATTATAAATAGAAAATAAAAAAAGTACTTATCAAAGGATGGAAGAATGAGTTTATATTTTTATCAATAGTTTCGCCACAATAAGTTCATAAATCTCAAGGAAAAAGATTAAAAAAATATCTTATATTGAACCTTTCCATTCAGGATGAAAAAAATACTATTTTTTATATGTTTTATTATTTCAATATCTTTCTACCTTAGAGAAAAAGAATTTTCTATTCGGTAAGTTCTTCTTTATTTATTTAAATACCACGTATAAGCGAATTATACCATAATATATCCGGCATTGCAAAGAAGGAAACAAATTGACAATCCTAATACATGAATATATTACATTAGAGAGTTGTTATTGCTCTGTTATAAATTTATATTAGTCTGATAATCCCGATAAAGAATTAATATTGAAAAATTGTTGTAATTTAAAGCACATATAGATAAAATTTTATCCAGACTTTCATTAGGTACTATTTAAAAGCATGTTTCTTTGCGTAATTACACATTCATGGCTCGAATTTTCGATATCTCTTTGAATATTGCCAGAAAACAGTGGTAGCAAAATATCGAAAGATTCAAAGATTATCTGAAGTTTCTGTTTACTTTTTCAAAAAGAAATATATTTAACATTTGCATTAAATTATTAAGTTATATATATCATAATACTTAGTGAAATGCAAAAATACATTACTAGCAAACTAAAATTTACATGTTAATAGATTTATGCAAAACAAATCATAAAAAATTAATTTAATGATTTATTTTATAAATATTAACTACGTTAATAGAGCTATTTTTATTTCAATAAAAAATATCTATCATTGTTTCATGATTTCTATTAATAATAATTATATTTAGTTCTTCAGTTATCGAATTTTTGTCTATAGAATTTAAATAAATTATGGCAGGAAATTTTTAAAATTAAGTAAATATTTTCGACTACTGTATAAGATCTAGCCAGATAGATTATAAAATTTCGCTTCGTTATAAAAAGTAAACACAAATTATATTCAATTTATTTCAAGATTATTGAAATCATAAAGATAAACAATTATTATAACAATTGCAGTAATCATCATAAACATCTTCATCTTGTTATTGTTGTTTAAATGCCGACACAATTTTTGATAAACTATTTGTAAATATCGTATTTACGAATATATAGTTTACGTTGTTTCTCAATAGAATTTAAAAGAAAATCATTTATTTTATGAGTTTTTAAAATATAAAAAAATAAATTTAATACATTCTGTATTTTTTTACGGTATAATGATAATTATATTGTCTTGTATCAATTATTTCTTTATCGAATCAACGAATTTGTTATAAATTCATTTATATTTATTAGCAAAGATTCTGTATGGTTATGAAGAATAATACTTTTCTGAAGAAATCTTTAACCAGAAAACTGACAGTTTGCACAATAGAAATTTGGTATTTTGCCAAAGTTTCTACTTCCATCCCACTTCCGAATCTTATCGATCCCGAAATAAAAGGAAATGGGTGAGAATGACTCCAGATGATACAAATCCTCATTAGTTCCTTCATTCATCAATTGATGACATCCTGGTAACTGCCTTGTTTGATAATTAGTCTCATTTGTTATTTATTCTGACTACAAGAATTTTGTAAAACGTTAAATGTTAGCATGCTATATTTACTATACAAACGTAATTTGATTTAAATTATATGTTATCTCTTCATCTGATATAAGAATTTACAGCTGAGTCTATAAAAATGTTAATAATTATGTAAAACTCGTATATAGTTAATAACTTACAACTTTCTATTTCCACAGTACAGTTTTGTGAGTCAAGAGGATAATGATGTAAATCCATCATACAAGCTAACGTTGTGGTAAATCTGTAAGTTAATGCAAGCATTTAATGTTAAAAGTATTTTAAAGAGTAAATAAAATATTTTATTTTATTTAATTAAAAGGCACTCTAATCAGAAATTAGAAATAATTAAAAATATAATTTTTAATCTTTATTGTTAATGTTTAAAAAAATGTTTAAAATTTAAATTATTTTGTGTTATTTTCAATATTAATATTTCATTTTTCATCAGATTGACGTGTGGAGAAATACAGATAAATTATTTCAAATTTAATTCTAACTTCCAAATGAAAAAAAGTATTTTCATATTAGAAATTAATTAATTTTAAATAAAATTAAGAACATAAGCTTTAACAAAAAATACTATGCGATAGAGATAAAAATAGATTCAATAAAAAAAAAAATTAAAAATTCAATTTGTGCAGTCGAAAAATTAATAAGTATATCTGAGTGTTTTCATTTTGTGAATCAATTGGAAAATATACAATTTTTAGATTTTTTTTTTTACATCAGAATTTTCAATTATTAATCAGTAAAGTATCATGTTTATAAATTTCTAAATTAATTAAAAATCTTTTTACAATCACACACGATTTATAAAAATGAAAATTATAAGCTTATAAGACAAAATGCAAACATTGTTTATACTTAACAATTTAACTAAATGAATAATTATTAATGATTATTTTTAATAAATTTATTAATGATATTTTTAATAAATTTATTAATGATATTTTTAATAATTATTATTATTGATTATTTTTAATAAATAAATTTTATATAAATTCTTTGGTATTTATGTCATCACAAAATTTATTCAAATATATTTATTTATCATCATAAAATAAAGCTTTCTTTCATATATTTTAGCTTATTTTCGAAGAAATATAATAGTTATAAGATAGTTATATCACTTCTCATAAATAATATTGGAATTAATTGTAGATTTTTAAAAATTTAGTAAAACCTTCCGTCATTAATACCGCAAGTTTCAACTTTGCAGCTTCAGTCATCTAATGATAATGATATTCAAACTTATGCTCTTAATATCTTTTAAATTAATTGACGGATATTCTTGATATTTAGCAAGAAAGTCGTGTCACTTAAGATAATTTTGAAATTATATCAACTAATCCTATAGCTCTAAGTATTTAAAGGTATATTTAAATTACTTGATAAACTTTTAAAAAAGATTATGTCATGTAGCTGACTTTCATGACAGTTTTTCATTCCGCTTCTTTAATTATTTCAAAATATTAAAGATATATTGTAACTATATAATTAGCTTTTTTTATAACTGTTTGTTAGTACACTTTGAACATCATACGAAAAGAATTGTTGAGCTACTTTCTGCAGTCTTCGAGAACAGCGATAGTCAACAGAACAAATGATAAAAAATTATTTTAAATAATATATGTAAGATATGAATATATGTAAGAAATGATTCATAATCGATTTAAATAAAATATTAAATTTTAAATAAAAAGTTAAATTAAACTGAGTTCTATTTGATTATGATTAAGTTTAACATTTTAAAAACAAAAAATAGAAAAATATATAAATTACATACAATTCGAGATACTGTACTTATATATAATATTCAAATGAGAGTTAAATAAATTACTATATGTTAAAAATAATTTATCAATGATTTCTTAAGAAAAATATGCAAATAGTTAATTTGGATTTAAAAAAGAATTCTAATCAACCAATTTCATTTTAATGCAGATTGTCGAATTTTGAATAGATTATTTAACTCTTATTGCTTCGACAAAACATCCGATTATTCTAATTTTTTTTTTCTTTTTAAATGTAAACACACTAATCTTCAAAATTATCTTTCAGGAAGTAACATCGAAATTCTATTTCAATCGATACACTTTTTGTTTTGGGGAAGAAAACGACTAAAAAGTTTTTGTTTCATTTGGAACTTTAAACCGAGTAAATTGGCAAGTTTTGGAGTAACAACTTCACCTTATTACTCTTCTCCTATTTCTTGTTATATTTCTTTTTAATAGTATTAAAAGGTACCGAAAGGGCGATTTCGTCATATCTTATAAAAACTTTTATTTCTTTCTTCTCATTTTATACGTAAAAAGAATAAATAAAAAATAAATAAAAAAATACAGCATGAGTGGAAAAGTAAACATAACGTCTAAACAATGACAGACAATTCAACGGATAATTTTATATTTACAGTTATATTCTTTTAATACGAACAGTTTATTTATTCAATTATAACGAAACAAGTTTGTTTATACATGATTATTATTATTATAAAGAAATATCTAGTTTATAAAATAACTAAAAGAGAAAAACAATTTATTATATATACAGTATACTATGTAAATATTTATTTTAAAATAATCACGCATCAGATATTTTAGAAATTAATTTTCATTCATATATATATCTTATTATTCAGACCTAAATATTAAATTATTCATTAAGTCATTTCGATACATTGAAAATTTTATGTAGCAATAAAACATATACAATAAACATTAAAAGATGCTTGTTTAAAATATTTCATAAACATCTGAACTTATTAATTAAAATTAAATTAAATGCAATAAATATAATATTAAATTATAAAAAATATAAACAACAAAATTTTAAAATATTTTATATATTTTATGATAAAAATCATATATCTGTAGTATATTATACGTTCTTATGAAAGAACCTACCTCATTCCATATGCAATGGAACCGTTAGATTGTAGTCGAATCATTTTGTTTTTTTCGGTGACATCATGGAGAAAAGAATTTTTGTCGTTGGCGAAGAATGTGTCTGGAACCCAAATTCTTTCAGCAAATTCTCCAGACAATGTAAGTTCATGGCTTTCTTCGGCGAAAGCTAATCTTTCATCTTTCCAATACTGATTCAGATACAGCGTAAGGGTGTAGTCCTATAAAGATTTTTGATGGTAAAAATGTGACCTTCAAATATAATATTCAAAGCTGCATTTCCAGTATTAAAATCGGATATATCAGTACTGTACTGTCAAAATCCGCATTTTATACCCTCATTCTACTGGTAATAAATAAAGTAACAAAATTTCTATCTATACCTTTATCGAGGGCTATTTAGCTTTAATCTTTTATGAATAAAACCTGGCTATTCTGAAATAATTGGAGTGATTTTAAAACCATTTAAAGACATTAAAAAGTAATTCGGTGTGATTTTATTACTCTATGCCATCCATTCCGTAATGTGAATTTTTTTGAGCAATATACAAAAAATAAAGAAAAAAATACTCATTTAAGAATGAAAAAATATTGGATAAATTAAAGCAATATTTTTTTAAATCAAAATTACTTATTTATTTAAAAATTTTTCATTTTTCAGTACGATTAAGCATAATATTTAATAAATGACGATTTTATAGAGTAGAATGAGAAATATTAAACACCAGTATTACGTATATTTGAATTTAATGTTTTGAATATAATTATGATATTCTTATTTATAATTTCAAGTAAAATTTAGGTCGAATCGATTAATCATTAATCTATAAAATAAATATGAAAAATAAAAAATATCAAACAAGTGAAATTTTCGATACTAGATGGAACCACTATTCATATTTTTATATTTTAAGTGAAATTATAGCTTTTAATAATTAATTAATAGCTAAATTATCATATTTTTATTAGATAAAATTAAAATAGGATACTGATAACGAATATTAAGTAATAACATTATTTACGAATAGTTAATATTTTAAGGAAGTAATAATAATTGTTAATATAACTTAAAATAAATTAAAAACAATTATTAATCGAATTAAAAAATAAGATAAACAGAAAATATTCAGAATAATAATTACGAATTTGAACTAAATTTCTCATAGTTATTTATCTCATTAAATATATTGAACATCAAATTTTTTTTCATTAATAATAAATTTGTATAAAAAATACAAATCATAATAAAAGCATTAATGTAAAATAAAACAAATTGAAAAATTATTATTATGCAATTATTCATGTTCGACAATAATTTAAAGATATAAACAGAACGAAATGTATTCAATACTATTAATAATTTTTTAAAGTGATATTTCAGAAGTCAAGTAGTTAAAGAGAAAATATAGTAAAATAATGATGAATAAATGATAGCAGATTAAACAATATAAATAAAATAGCATTCAGAATAAAAATATTCAATGGATGATAATTTGCAATCATTTTTCTGAATATTAAAGTTCAAAAAAGTTTGAAATATTTAAAAAAATATTTTTAAAAATAAATATATACAAAAATAAAATTATGAGATGAGAGAATTCATTTTCGGTAATTTTATGGCAACTTTTTAAGGGAAAAAATTATGAAAATTTCACTTTATCTAATATCAGATAATTGTATTCGAGAAAACAAGTTGAATTTTCTGATAGTTTTAGCCAAGCAATGTATTTGTTGTAGCAAAATTTTTTCGCATTTAAATATTTCTGAAATATAGCAAATATTGAATTGTATCCGTTTGGGTGAAAATGGAACGACAGAATAATATTAAAAAAAAAAGATAAAAATCTTTCCAATTTTCTATTTTAAAGGCATATCTGAGATTTGATCTGTTCAGACGGACTAGCTTTCCGATAAACGTATACTGTAATAATCTATTTTTCAGAGTGAAAGATGTTATCAGTTATCCTAATTTGAAAAGGAAATAGATAAAAGCACTTAGGTGTTACTGTGAAGATAATCGAAAGTTATATTGATATTAGATTATTAATTTCTGTAACTGTACCATGTTAAGAATAGATATATAGTATACATATTGCATATTGTAGAGCCGATTTGAATTCAGATCTATTTTAAAGTATCCTTTGATGATATTCAACATTCAATATATTTCAAAACTGTTATGAAATTATCCTCATTGTGTTTAAAATAAATTTTATGTTAACAAAACTGGTAAAAGTAAAAAAAAATTTGTTTAAGTTATACTGCAGTAAGTGCAAGAATACGGAACACATATTTTCATTCATTTATAAATCGGATTTATATAAATTGCAACAGTCAATATTTTTATATATTTCCGATGTGCAGATGTCATTTTTTTCATATATTACGCCCCTTTCCAATCAGGAGAATAATAAGAGGCGGGGCCAGTTTCAACCACGGGCTGCACCCACATCCGTGAAGGGAACCCGGATAGTGAAGGACGGGGATCGCCAGGCCGGGCCCAGCCCTCGAAGAAACTTTTCAGG